>JAECUM010045312.1:0-28898 GCA_016617855.1 Megalonaias nervosa
AAAAAAACATTCGATACAAACAACTTTATTTGTCAAAAAGAAACCAAAGTAAAAGTTTGGAATTTAACGTCCTTGACATGTTCACACACAAATCAGTAAGCCTTTGCTTTTAATGTACAGTATCCTGATAAATTAGCGAAGAAATAGAAATGTAGTAGGGCTCTTGATTTAAATGCGTAAACTGAAGTCCAACGACCATAACTATGATAATTTGACCTTGATATCAAAGGGATTGACCCCAACTCACGTGTAGACAGTCTGTGTGGTTTAATGTAAATCGGGTGGAGGAAGCATGGCTGTTCATGTTAAAACCAGCCAAACCTTCAAAACATTTCGGATTACAGTGACCGTGACATTTGACCTTTTGCAACGAGATTCGGGTAACGAACGACGAGAGCAGACAATGAGCGCCCGCACGTAGGGGCAGGGAGTTGGACACTCCCCCTCCCCTCTATTGCACCTCTAAATATGTTCTGGCCTACATCCATAAAACTTAATAGCTTACCACTACATGTTTGCCCCCGACCCCCCCAAAAAAAATATTCTGCGGGCGCCTTTGAAGCAGACTCAGGTTATTGTGCGAAATCCACGTTTCATCTTTACTCGTGGATACATAATAAAAGAGAACAATTTTTCAACGCATCACAGAGGCTCAGTCCTGTGCCAGCGAAAGTGAAGGATATGACATACTTTGCCATTTCACCAACAACTATAATCTTTTGACTGCAAAGGGGTCACACCCCTACTTTTAGTCCACAAGTGGGATTTGTTGCGTCGACACCGCTGCTTGTAGGAAAATGCATAGATTATTTACTTTTATAAGTGCCATACACTTAAAAGGTTTTATCAACCTTCATCACACAACCCGATTCAACATCTACTCTGTTTGCTTGTTTATCAGGAGTGCCTAACAGCGAACCGTAGCAGATCATATAATGATCCGAGTATTCACAAGCTTTGTATCTATAATTTCAAAGCGAATAGTATAAACCCTGACTGGCCAGCGCATTATGGGACAGCTGATACAGTTAAATTTTTAGGCGCACTTGCTAAATATAGCTTTCAGTCCGTCCACAAAGGGTACCTATTAAAGCTTGAAATGCAGTGTAGTTAATTATGCTTACAAAATGACATGTGTATGGGTGAAATCAACCTCCCCAGAGACCCCACCAAATTTTTAAAAGTATACCATTGTCAAAGTTGAAAATATTACTTCAAGAGAAGGAGCTTTATGTTTAAAGCTGACAACACTGAGTTCGTGTCTAGGGTCATAACTAAGGATTACAAAATGTGTTGTCGTGCCTTGTTTTCTGTACAAGCACAAAAAGTAGGCTACAATTTTTAGGCGTTTCGATGTACTATGGGGGTGGGGTGGGGTGGGGTGGGGTGGAGAGGGTATTTGGGTCAGCTTTTAACTTTAAAGAGGACTCTCTATGGCCCAGTGCAAATGCAGCACGAACGACACTGAAATTCACATATATTTTGTCGTACGCAGAGAGAGAGAGAGAGAGAGAGAGAGGGGTTTACAAATTACATAGCAAAACAAAACACGATGCTTCAGTTGTTTGCTTCACACCAACACGTTACTGTGCCCTTCTCAATCAACTCCATGTCATGAAATCCTAGCGTGCACTCCTGAAAGCAAAATCGTGTGCAACGTCGGTTGTTTTTTTCGTTATTCTAGGAATAGAACTTTCCTGACATATTTATTATCAACGCAAAATTGTGAAAAATATTCGTTCTGTTTAAGAGTCACAGTGAAAGAAAACGTAATAAATGCGAAATAGTGTGTTTCTCAACCATGGCGAAGCCATTAACATCTTGATCAGATGCCTCAATGGTATAACATTTGGACTTGACAATAACACTGCATACGAAAGTATCAAGTTCTCTTCCGGGAGTGTGATCAGTGCCGTCGCGAGGGTTTGATGTGCCAATGGTCAATCTTCTTTAGTGGCGTTTCTAATCTGCAACAGCGAACAATTTATATGTTCGTTGCTAACCTCCTCCTCCTCCATCCGCGCCTTCCCCAGGTTTTGTGAAGAATTGCCCCCCCTTACAGTAGGTTGAAGGTGAAATGAGATGAAAATTTCAGATGCAAGAAAAAGATACTCCCGACGGTGCCACATTCGCCTGGCGCCGGACCAGGTGGGTGGAAGGGCAGTTTCTTTTTCCCACCTCTCTCCCGTCCCCACTGTGTGTGTTTGGTAGTGTGCGTGTTTGTGAAATATTTCCTCCTCAAAGAAATCCATCGCTTGCACTGTAGAAAAACCAACATTGCTAAGTAAAATAAAAAGTGTCACTGATGGTAATAGAAAAAAGCTACGAAGCAAACATTCCGTGTCACATCTTATAGACTCTCTAAACCATATTAATCTTCCCCCAAAAATTACCGTTACGATTATATGTATTGTTTACCTCCAACCCCAATGGAAGTGAATCGACCACACATTAATATTATGGTGAATATATCTCTCGAAAACTTGTTTTGACAGAAATATCGCCAAAAAATTATCAGCAGGAAGAAAAATATTGGTAAATTTAAGTGCAGTTGGAGTCTGTAAAAAGGCTGTAATATTACACGTTTACAGAGTGCATTATCTTCCAGTAATACTGTTAAATTCTCATGACCTCCAAAGTGGCATCAATCATGTTAAATTCCCATAGACCCACAAAGTGACATCTATTCTGCTAAATTCCACAGATTCCAATAGTGCCATTTGTCATGTTTATAAAATCCACAGATCTCCATAGCGATATCAGTGATGTTAAAATTTCCCTAGGCCCTCATGGTAACATCGTAATGTTGAATTCCCATAGGACCTCATTAACCCTAGCCTAAAAATATTTGGACTAACGACATACACTGTAGTTATATAAGAGTAAACGGGCATAACATCCACACACGCATGCGCTCGTAACATACATATTACTGCTTGCTACACATTAAACAATGAATGAATGAATGAATGAATGAATGACAATAGAAGCCACTCAGCTAAAACCGTTCAAATAGGATAAGCGATATTTAACTGTTATAGTTCATGATAAAGAAAGTTTTAATTTGTTGATTTTAAAATAAAAATAAAATATTTCAGAAGAGCAGATTTGGCGATTTCTTCCAATAATAATAACACTGATGTAAGTAGTATCAACCCTGATAGTTAGAAGTTCAAAATAGAAGAGAATGAAAAAGGCAAAATTAGGTATTTAATATATCTTTATGTATTCACCAACATATGCATTACACCTTGAAGATCTCGAAATCAGTCTTAAACGATTTATCAAAAGCATATACAGAATTATGGACAAGTAGTTCGATTTTAACCAACAGATAGTGAAGTTACTGTTTTAGATTCAACCATGTGGTCGACAAAATTTGACATAAAACACAAAGCCAGTCCTTTCAAAGGGTTGAATAAACATTACAAATTCTTAAAAGCAAAAGTTCATGTTGTAGATGGCTGTCCTGTTTGCATCACCTAAAGAAAAGTTTTAGAGCAAAAATAAAAATAAAATACTCTGGTGTTGAAAAATAAAAACGAAAGAGAGAAATAAATACAAGACGCTTTTAAGGACATTTTCACAGAGATAAATCCTGAAACGATACAGATTATATGAGCATCTGTTGTGGAAATATTAAACAGAACTCAATAAACTAAAAAAATAACCGAAACAAAGCCAGACAATGGGTTGACGTTTAACAAAATTTAATTGGTGGTTGCAATAATACTCATCATAGATAAATATACATAAATCCGGTTGAATCAAACAGGGAAGAAAATAATGAGGAATAATTCTATTCACTATAAACTCTCTTCTTATACATTTATCTACTGATCGTGTGCAATGATTTACCGACACTATCCGAAAAAGTCCCGCTTTATTTACTTGCCATCTGAATTAAGGAAACAATTTAATGTCAAAGTGTCGCCCTATTCCTATCCCGTTTCTATGTGCTATTATCCTTATTCCTCGCATGTGTTATTTTGCTGCATGATATTGTATACATGCCAATGACCAGATACAGAGAACAAATAAAGTTCTAAATAAAAGATAAATCTATTCTATTAAATGTTGATAACATGTTTTCTGAAACAGAGTTGTAACAGTATTACACACAAGACGACGTATCAAAACTTGAAAAGGTATTGAAAACCGAAAGAATGTACCATGAAAAGTATGTACACATGTATGGAAAGGATATTGTGACTCATTTAACAGTTTGAAACAACCCGAAACCAAGATGACGTTGAAATAAACGAAGTTCAAGTCGTGGAGAGGCGAAGTCTTGGCACGGAGCTACAGACAGCGGATCTGATGGTAACAGATTATACAGAACTATTAAGAAGCACGCAAACTTAGAGTTTTCAAAGATAATTCGTTTCAAGAAAGTGACATACGTTGAAGCAACAGGGCACTAAAATATACAGGAATTAAATTCTGCTTGACATGTACATTTGCATTGATTTAAAAACAAGAGGGAAGAAAAGGAAGTGAACCCCCAAACATCCCTATTACGGAACAAAATAAAAGACATGAAAATCATGATAAGGCGATTACAATATTTCAACGTCCTGGCAGGATAATAAATGATATTACTGAAGAAATTAAAAGAGATCATAATAAACAAGATATAAAGATCATTCCAACCACGTGCAAAAATGGTGAAAAACAACAACAAAAATAAAAAGACTGCAAGCTAGTCTGAGAGAATTTGAACAAGATTTGGAGAAATCCATTTAAATAAATGTTCATGTAATAAGGTGGACATTACTTCTATGAAACTTCGTTCAAAGAAAATATACCAACTTTACGACGATCTATGCATTTTTCCTGGACAAAATTAATAGAACCTTTTTTTTTTTTTTTTACAAATATTTACTACAAAACTCAATCAAAATCAATTGATGTTGGAAGAATTTTTATACTATATTGATGAAAGAAAAATCCAGTATGCCTGCTGCCGTGAGTTGATATTAAGATATTTAAGATTCGGTACAAGTAAATGGTACAATGAGCATTACATATTACATACATGCAAAGTATGATGTTTCAAACTAGGTCCAATCATGCTAAAGGAGCGTGTACCAGTGCATCAATATTGCTGAAAACAGCTTAATAGAGGTACAATGGGTTGTAAAATGTAACAAATGCAACATAGAACACTGATAAAGGAAACTGAAAACAAAAACGCTAAGTAAAAGTACTGTCCAGAGATTAATAATGATAGTATAGTGGAGGGAATTAAATATTTTGAGAGAGAAATCAAGAAAGAGGTACACGCGATTCAGAAAGAAAAATAATGAAAATTGATGTAATTACACAACAACAGCTAAATTATACACTTTAAAAAGATAAATAATTGGCATTAGAAACAGGCATAAATACAACACTGTATTTGCAGAGTCTTTAAATATGTTAGAAGACTCCTAGTCCAGAAGTAATCGAAAGTCTTAAAGTAGTGCTCTTTAGTTTCCAAAATAATAGAGTTCAGATTAAAATAACTAACAAGTACTGCACCTTGCTTTTGTCATGTCACTTAGCTTAATTTAATTCAGTTTAATATCAACGTTAATCCACCTAGATAAAATACATTCAACCGTATAGCAAACGCTTTCAAGAAGAGAAATGATGTATTAATTTAGAGAAGAAGGTTATCATCAGATGAATTATCATGACCAATTTTCCAGAATACCTATTATATCCAAGAGAACACTTTGACTATGTTATGTGTGGTCATATTATCGTTTTAATACGAATGATATGGTTACGAAAACCGGTGGCACAGTTGAAAAAAAAATAATTAACAGAAATCCAAAGACTGGTATAAACTTGGATTAAACCCTCCCGTCAATACTAATATGCAGAGCAGAACGATTCTGAAGATGATAGTCGTACTGTCAGAACTAATGATGCTTTCAGAAATTTCGGAGGTTCAAATGACTCATGGCAAAGAAGAGTATGAAAAGACCGATTTAGAAAGTTTCAAGAACAATATTAACCCTAGAGAGCAGACGAGGTCAGATAATTAAATAAACAAACATTCCTTTATATTTTTAATAAGGGCTTCAGAAGTTACACAATTGTACCTTTTAAGTAGCTTATGAAATACATACAAAGCCCGATTCTGTAATGTACGCGTAAAGCGTAATAATTTACAAACCTGCTTGTTGCTTTGTTTACATCGTTGATCAAAGTTGCAAACAGCAAACTAGCAAATGGTGGAATGTGTAAAATGATATTATAGGTGAACATAAAACATCCTTCGAGATGTTTATTACACTTCCAGTACTTCCAGTCAATGCTAATGATGTGGCTTTTATGGACACCAAGAACAAACTCTTGGCAATATTTTTCAAGCCTTTCTTGCTTTTGTCCACTTATGCCTTTGTACTGCCTTTTTAACAACCATACCCTCCCGCAGTCACATAGCCCTCTTTCACTCCTACCAAACCTTTAACCAAAACTGTACTATCGCAACAGTTGATAGAAGTGGCTAAAGCATCAATTTATTAAACTATTTTGTATGGACATTTAGTTTAGCCTTTAACCTTATTATAATTTTGCTCCAATGTTTGAATTTTTCTTTCAATAACTTTTCTAATATTTTCCTCCAACTGTGTTATATGTCTAGTTAATTACGCTCGGTTAGTTTCAATAGTTCTGACAGTTTAACTTATTTGTTTCGGTTCGTTACTTAGCTGAAATCTGTGTTGTTTTCTGTCTCTTAGTCAGAGATACTAACATCATATATGCTATTTTGTATGTTTCATGTGTGAATATAATAGCTTTACAATTTCATCACTTCAACATAATTTCTATTAATTCCACAGAATAGTTCCATATCTGGCAAAATGAACCAATTAATTTCATGTTTGTTATAATGACATAATATTATATTCCATGTCTGTCATATATATAACCTAATGTGCGTATTTAACTGGGCACCATGTGGTAAAAGGCCTCGTTACTTCATTTTTTAAATTCAGCATGTCACTGACATTGCAGTGTTTTGTACATGTATAGGTCCATTGTGCAGAGTAGCTGCTTAATCTAAATCGTGTAATAGAAAAAATATGACTTTTTAGCTAGGTGTGCGTGTGTGTGTATGTGTTTGAGTGGGACCGGATTCATTGTCATATACATATACATCGATAATAAATATATAATACTATAACTGGTCATTATCTGTTCACGGCAAAACCCACTGCTACTATCCTGTGACATTAAGAATGGCATAGAGAAGAAAAGCATCAAAAATTGAACAAGATAAAAATAAACATAATATTGTGTCAGAGTTGCAAAAGAAAAAAGATTTCACCCCAATGGCAAAAACATGATGACAACAAAAATATGTATATAAAACTTACTGTTTTTTTTACTACACTATGGACTGATAAGATTCAAAAAGAAAAAGATGTTCCCATAGCTAAATTTATAATAAGTTACTAGTTGAATAATCTAAAATAAATACAAAATAATGTAGTGATATTTACGTGGTTAATATTATAAGCGTGTTACAAAGTAGCATTGATGAAAGGATAAAAGAAATGATAAACGATGTTATTGCTTTGGAACAACTAACAATGAAAGCAGATTAAAAATTGAAATAGATATATCAAGACACTTGCATTAAGTGATACAACTGATACAGCAAAATCCAAAATTCACAAAATTATAGAGACATTTAAAAATGAATAACACGGAAACGGCAGTGAGTTATTAGTTATGGATTGAACTATGTTCCACAACATTTTAATGAATATACGCTTCACACACACACACACGCACACACACACACACACACACACACACAAGATTTGTTCAGCAGTATGTCATTCGAACAAAACAAAATCAAGATTATAAAGAAAATGTGTCTCCTTATATGTTGTCATGATTATACACAAAATTTGTTTCCTTGCATATTGAACCTGTAAGCTGTTTGGTGTTTTCTTTTTCCGCTTGGATATTGGATTAGAAGTAAACAATCAACGTGTGCTCGCTCATTAAGGGTTAATAAGAAGTAGAATATTACATTTCAAAAGAATCACGTCTGGAAGAGGACACTGTTATAAAAATTTAATAAAAACACAAAGACGGACCTATTACGCCTGGATGTAAAAATAAATGACAGCACTACCTGGAATGCCGTTTCCAAACCTCAGAGATGATATTTATTTTGTAGAATAAAATGTGATCTATGTATTGCACTGAGTACATTAGATCACTAGGTGGTACCCATTTATCAATGATGTTTATTTTCATTATATACTCTTGATGACATCGAAGTTATTTTCGCAAAAGTATTTTTGTCAAATATCTTTAAAAAAAACATACAATTCCTTTAATAGATTCCTTTTCTTAAAAACAAAAATACGCTAAAATCCTTTTTGTATTTTTTATTATTGCTTATTTGTTTTTTAAAATATTACTATTTGATAAGTTGTTAAACATTTAAAACGTATCATCTGGTCAGGTACGCTGAAACTGACAGTGTGTATCCTACTACCAAAAAACTCAACTCGTAATAATTCAAATGTACCGGTACAGGCGTAGTGCACGGTCAACACACTAAGAGATTTATCTCCGCTGACCATTTCACATATATATTTTGCATTATCTATGAGGTGTCAAAAATTTAAATCGTTTACGAATTTCCACTTGATTTTTTACAATGATTTTCAAAATATAATCGAGTCGAACTGGTCCAGTAATTTTTAGAGTAATTTGAATTAGGCAGTACTGGAATAGGTGGACTCACTCGAAAAAAACACTGCGTAACCGTTTAAAATTGAAACATTTGCCAGAAATCACTGATATTTACTACTTATGCTGACACTGAAGTCCGCGTCATTAGCAGGATTATTTTTTACAAGTTCTTAAAAATTGTTCTATAAAGCGAGGTAAAGTAAACGTAATCTATGAGAATGAAAAATAAAAATCGTTTATTTCTGATTTTTTTTTTCTCAACCGTTGGCTGAAAACAGGCAATGAAATTATCACACCTAATTAACTTTCTTAAGAAGTTTTTGAAGCTATAACTTTATTTTAACGAAAAATTGTACCCTGAAGTTCCAATCTATATGAAGTGCTTAGCGGAAATAGCATAATGGCAATTACCTCCTTTCTGAATTTAAATTGACAATTATTGTGGCGGTAACATCTTGTGTAACGGAAAGAATCCGACACCCATGTCAACAATTGTAATTGTAGGAAATTGTGAATTGAAATAACGACTTCTCTGTGTCGAAACGCGTGCCAAACTGTATTGATGATGATGATGATGATGATGATGATGATGATGATGATTATTATTATTATTATTAGTAGTAGTAGTAGTAGTTAATTTTTTAGTTTAATTTATTTAATTATTTGTTGTTTTTGCTGAGGTCGGGGGGCTTCCTTGTAATCAGTCTAGTTTGATGAGGGGCAAACAAAATATGCGACATTTTTTATACATCAGAAAGGTCCATTTGATAGATAAATGCATGAATTCTAAATCAGATGCAATTAAAACACTTGAAAGACGTTTGATTTATCCAGGCAAAATGAATATGATATAGTAGGTGCCAGAGATGTCAACTATAAAGACTAGCATGACATGAACAGAATTCGCCAATAACATTATGAATCTTTTCTCACATTCCTTTCATGTTATAGAATATTTTATAGATTTTGCCTAATGTTGAATAAAACCAGATATAAATGAGTCTTTTACTGAGTCATTGTACTATATCGGTTTCTTTCAAACATGAAGGTAGTGTGTGTGTGTGTGTGTGTGTGATTTGGATTTTTAACGTAGCTTTAACAATTTTTCAGTCATATCACTACGATGTCTGCATTGTGGCAGTTTATAGGGATGTCTAGCACTAGGGCATCATGCCGCAGACATGTAGCATGATGTCCCACCCAGTCACATTGTCGTGACACCAGGCCAACCAGTCCTAACACTAACCTCTGAATGCTGAAAGCCTAGCGAGGCAGCTGTCAATACCATTAATTTATGAGTCTTTGGTATGACTCGGCCGGGTTTCTAATCGCGACGTCCCACATCCGAGGCGGACGGTCTAACCATTAGGCCACCGGAGCGGTGACATAAAGGTAGTGTAAAGTGTAAGAGATGTTGTACAAATAAAGTCATGTGACCCGTACATTAAAATATATAGAGGATAGGGGTTATGAACCAACTTGCTCGAGGGTATTTTTGTTGACGGTTTCTGTTATAAAATAGCTTAGTCAATCAGCGTCAGGAAAGCTTGAGTAAAACCTACAATGTATAGGTGATTTCTTGGTATTTTATACTGGGTGTTACAATCTACTGAAGTAAACCTAGACTGACTGAATAAGCCGTGAAAAACTGGAGCCTTCCCCTTACTGAAGGAGAGTCACTTTGACTCACAGTTGCTTTAAACGTGGCGACCGGAATACATTTACACAAGTTACAGTTTGATACTTACGGTGTTAAAACAAGGCTTTGCCTGTCTAATTTATCTTAAAGTTCTACTTTCAGTTTAATCTCACCTGAATTTATTGTTACGACTCTATGGTCTTAAACTATGTAACAGAATATAATCAACACATAATTTATTTCTCTTGGTTACAAAACGTAAATTTAAGAAACACTTACATCCCAAATAATCCTAAATGTCCTAACACATGGCCAAGAATGTTCTGAATGAATTCCAATAGTCTTGAATGTCCTGATGTGCCACAATGATGTAATCCAGAATGTCTTTGAATGAGTCTTCAATAATCCCAAAGTAGTATTTTAGTCCAAAAGTCAATAAGCACTTTCCAAAGAATATGTTCAGTAAATAATTCCTCTCAAATGCTATCTGAACACAACTATAAAAACTCTGATCATAGATTCACAAATATATATATATATAAACTGCCACCTGACCAATAACGCAACATAATGTTCTGGAGAACGGATCATTTCTAATGGAAAAATTCACTAATCATAAATAATGTCAGACCTTGAACTTAAAGTTTAGAAAACATGTTGTTTACAATTATCTTTAAGTATAATCTACAACCAGAGACAAACATTAAGCACGCAACATAGATATACAGAGCATAATTTCTCAAAATTTTGGCAGGGACCATTCTAGCAGACGATACAGATCCGGCATTAAATATGGCCGTCATTACTAAAATATAACTTTGGATCAATTTCTTCTCAAAAACCACAGGAAAGAATATCATGAAAGTTGAAAACTTAGTCATTTCATTCATCAGTTTATAATTTTAACCTGATCGTACCCAGGGGGTCCTTAACACTGTCAATTTATTGATGTTTCAAACTAAACGGAGCTCTCAATGTAAACAGGAGGGCAGACTGCTAATGTCCTTTCTGGTTTCTAGAACAGTCCATTTCAGTAAAAACTGCATCTAATGCTTGCACGTCTATTTTTAATATGTCCAAAACAAATTGAACAGGAAAAAGAACGAACTCTTGTATACATGTGTTAATAGAGATATAACTCCAAACTTGATGGAATTATTAAGATTATCATCGACGGCGAACTACGTCACATCTTTTGCTTGAAAACACAGGTTAGTCTAAGCAAATATGGCGACAGTGTTATTAAAGAAACTTCCGTTTGGTTCAAAGCGCCAAAAGACTGGTAGTGTTTGGAGTCTTCTGGCGACAATCAGGTTAAAAATTATAAATTGATGAATGAAATGACTAAGTTTTGTGCATATTTTTTTATATCCTGGATGCCTTTTGTTTATAAAATCGGTAGTGGAGTATACTACAATGGTCAATCATATCCAAAGTTTCAAGTCTGTATCTTCAACAGTATAAGAGAAGATACACTACATTATCAACAGACCGATGGGCTGACCGACGGACAGACAGGACTACATAATGTCCGCAATGTTTTCTTAATACAACCTTTAAATTGTTGTACAAATGATACCAATACGCTTCAGACGCGACCACCGTTATTAAAAATTGAAAACCTTTCAATGACCAACAATTTAGTTTTCGGGGTGGGAATGGATTTTCTTTCGGACATGAATATTTTTTCTTCCTTCACTTCAAGATAACTGACAATGTTTAAAACAATATAATGGATATAAAAAGTTCCTTTTCAAAAAAGAAAACGAAACAAGATTTTTTTTTTTTCAAACTGTTTCCCAGCTGGACATTTTTTAAGTTAATATAAATGATGCCGATTAGGCTTCTAATCTATGAAAAGGCTATTAAATATGGTCGCCCATACTTAAAAAGAAAGAAAGGAAAACTTGTAAACAGCTTCTCAAAATCTCTAGAAAAGAACCGATGATATAAATTGTTACGTATGCTTGAAAGTTCATACAAATTATGTCAATCCGTCTTCCAGTATTGTCGCCGTTTAAACCCATAAAAAATAACACAGTAAAAACAACAACAAGAGCAAAACACATGTAAGCGACTTTATATAATATAAAAACGCTGAACAACATTTGACCATATTTGAAAAGAAATAACCTTAACCAATAGCTTGATGAATTTGTAAAATGGAAAAAAATAATACGATTCGGCTATCAAATATGGCCACCCTGTCTTCAATTTTAAAAAAAGGAAAACATTAAACGACTTCACCCCCAAAACTTGCCCAACATGAAATCAACTTATTTTTGCAGAAAGCTTGGAGAAGCATTTCAGATTTGTACAAATGATATGAAATACAAAAAAAAAGCTTTCATAACTTCTCAAAAACTACTGAACAGAATCTGATAAAATCCGACATAAAGCATCATGCTTTCAAATGTGCAGAAACGAAGATTATCCATTAGAAAGAAGAAAAATCAAAACAGCACAAGTTACTTGAACAAAATGTAACAGAGAACATACTGGAATAGTCTTTCAAGCCTGTATGTAACGATGATCCGGCAACTAAAACTGCAGTCATTGCTACATAAGAAAATATAAGTTTTTAATATATATCAGAAATTATTATACTAAACCAGATTTATTGGCAGACGTCTTTGTTTGGTAGATATCTGTCAGAAAATCAATCTCAGACTCACTTGGACCCCTTGTTATGCCCTATTTTAAGAATTCACCCCACGTGACAGTTACACTGTATAACATTTCGGACATAATATTCGTCTTCTCAGATGTTCTTATACTTATTTTAAGTTCACTTCCTATTAACCTCACGCGTCTGTAACGTGATGTTATCATAATATGGCCATTAGGAGGGGTATGTAACAAGTTCTGAAAATTTTGTTAGAACTTTTTTGTTTCTATGAATCCATCAATAAATGTAATGATATTCGACAAAATAATGTTCTTCAAAATTATATGCAGCTGCACGCCGAACACCTGCGGATATTTTGTGTGTTGCGTAACATGGGTACAAGACAATGACGAGAACAGTTTTCCCCCAAGGAGAAACATTTCTCCTCCTGTGCCAATAGCACATTGTAAAATCCGTGCATTTATAGGGAGTATGATGACATACTTTCAGCATTCGCAGTGGGACAGCACTTCAATTGCGGTCATGACATCTTAACCGTTTGCACTCTAATTCCAGTCCATCTTCAAAATGCAATTCAGTGCTGTCTAAGAGAGGGAAATTCAAGGATATAAGTCCATCATCATTTTATGAGCTGTATCGAGCCAAATTTCAGAAAGACAAATTTATTTAACTTTGTATTGTTTATAATTACTACCCTCCCACTCGAGGAAATAAGTAACATGCGTGTGATGATAAGATAAGGGAGATAACTCTTTTGTTCTAGTTATTTGACTACATTACCGATGAAGCACTGTATATGTACTTCTTGAAAATAATAGCATAGTTTACATAAAAAAGTACACATAATATCACTTGAAATCAGCTTATTAATACAGTAATCATTTCAAAAAAAAAATATATTAACATTTCATATTTGTGGAGACTAGTTATGTCTATGAATAAACCGTATTCTTACTAAATATTCTTTACTTACCCAACTAAACCATTAAGAGTAATTCATACATGAATAAAGAAATACTACCGTGTACGATATTGATCCCACAGTAATTCTCGAGTTATATGGTAGATCTTTAGGACCTAAATAACAAGGAGGTATTTCAGGTGCACCATAGCTTAACATGCTCTACATTTCCCATGATGCCTTGTGATTTGTTTGATTACATCAACAACAGAATAAGTACAGTTAAGACAACCCGAGATAAGATAAAGGCATGCTGCACATACAACTGTTAATTTTCAGTTTTTGGACATAGTTACTGGTAAGAAGAAAAATAAAATGGAAATTGATTGTTTTTGGTCATATTTTAGGTGGAATGTAGCAGCAGAGAGGGTGAACAAACTAGGCTCAATTGTATTCGTTCGAAAAAAAAAGGTTCCTACAAAAACTCAAAACACGAGTTTAGTAACTCCAGACCGAAGCCTCTAACCGATCGAGATTCTTCTAATTTGGTTAGCTCATATTGTTATTTTATTTTTGATGCGCGTGTTTTGAGTTTTTGTAGCGTATTTATTTACTCGCCGAACACTTACTCGCAGTCGTCACCCTCTCTGCTGCTGTCTCTCAACCAAAAGTTTTATCGAGACCTATACGATATCTAGATCTGGGGTCATGTAAATTTATAGTGATAAATCCGTGTGAGGTAGCTTGTGCTTTTGAAGAGAAGTTTTTAAATTGAATCAAATCCATATCCCCATAACACCAAGTCTGATGAATATTTCGCAGAGTATGTGTATCGACTCCATTAAACGCAACTAAAATATTGCAGTTATCTCTGATCACTTTATGTATTTGTGTATATCGCTGAGTAACATAAATCACGTCTGTGTTTTTATGTCTGCCTCGAGAAAATATCCGAGCTGGATTTGATTGTTTGTCCAGCATCACATCATCGTATACCACGAGATTATTTATAAATCCAGCGAGGTCATCTACAGATGGGACTTCATCAATACAGGTGATAAAATCGATAATATCATTGCCGTCTTCATCCAGCAACTATGCATTTGCATTAAAATCTTTAAGTACTTCATAACATCGTTGATCATCTACAGACGGTGCCACTAAATAAAACGTATCTCACTTGAGCCATCTCATTATCAGATTAAGCAGCAAAAATTGCGTCTTACCACGGGGCCAAATTTGAACCACAAAAATGTTAGCTATCAATGATAGTAGGATTCAATTTGAGCAAGAGAACGATTAAAGAATTCGAATCGATAGAAATGGTAGAGATCCAAGCTAAATCGTTTAATGATAATTATTTCCAAACGGATGATGGATCACACAGGATTGTTCTTCAGATAAGCGAAAAACGGTTTGATGACTGGAAATCCGATCCATTCGTGGACCCATTCGCTCATGCGTTAAATAATCTTGTAGAAATTATTAAAACACAATTAGCTGACCCGGGGCAATAATTTCCATGTCGAAATATATGTCAAATTTTCTCTACCTCAGTAATTAAATATATTTTATTAATAATATGGACAGTATACTCGATATTATTAAAAATTGGAAAAGTTGGAAGAAAGAAGAAAATTGTTTTTTCAATAAAATGATTTTGACGACAAAGGAAAAGAATATTATTTTGTGCATCCTGATCATGAAATCAGATTTTTATACAGCGACGATAAGATCATACCATGTATCAACGTTGACAGTAATCTAGATGATGCCACAGAAAAATTAGTCAAAAATCATTTCGAAGAAGAGTATCAACGTCGCGTCTATAAAACTAATTATGATAAAATTATCGAAGACGAAGGAACTTTGAAGGAACTCTGCATTAAATAATACAGGCAGAATTCTTCACACCGTGGAAGAAGCATATCTGATGTGTGTCTTAGTTCTAGTTATTTCGATTGGGGTAGTTCTTTTTGGTAGCTATGTCTATACCCAATTATATTTCATACCAAAACATAAAGTTCATTAATTATCAAGGATATAACATTTATTTTACCAATGTGGGTCTTCTATCATCGATGACGAATCGAGACATTTTCATAATAATAATGTTTTATTCCCGATTCGCCAAACATTCATAATAATTATACAGATTCTGTATCATGATCGAATACACTAAACCAATTATTAATGCTCCAGATATGAAATTTTAAGATCTCAGTGTTCTCATTCATAATCGTGACATCATTTCCACCGTGGAATCCTTGAACGTCGTGATTATAATTTCTCCAGCATTCATCATTAATAAAATCTGATTTGTGCCATACAGAATAATTTAATGTGTAATCTGATCTCATCGGGTCATTTTTATTATCTGGCGCTAAAGAAGCACCGAATCCTTTATATATCAACTTGATTTTTTCCATGATATTTTCGGTTGTCAACTTTGATGATTTCAATCTTGTCTCAGAAAATATGCTAGACCAGTTTTTTAATAGTTCGTGATATTCCGCCAGTTGATCTTTGTCATTCAACATGTTTTCGATACACATCCTGAGATCAGACCCTGATATCGCAATCGTTGTCTTTGAAAGATCATCAGGAGCTACATCGCGCAGATCCAGCATAGTCAAGAAACTCCTCGCCGCGTTGAGTTTATCACGTGGGCTAATTTTATCCGCTCTAAATATCGTGGCATCAGCTGCATTGCCGGTATTGAATTTGTCAACGATGACTTTCTCAGCTCGCTTCAGTCTTCCTGACGATTTGTATAACGATTCAACTTCATCTGCTTGTAGTTTTCCAACATCACACTGGAAGAAATGATTCAAGTATAATTTCTTAGCCTCATATGGCTCTAGTTTTTCTTCTGGGTTGTACTTGTAATAGATTGTAGTCTCGTTAGATTCTACTGTGCTATTTTTTATTCGATCACCGATGCTGGTTTTCAGGGACTCATCAACGATAGGATTATTATTAATTTCTTCGTGGGTTGGATTCTTAATATTTTCTTCGCTAACCAGATATCGTATTCATCCACTGGAGTCTGTATGATCTCGTATCCTGTTTTTGACATCACTGAGATTAATCGTGGAGTGAAATACATTTTGGAATTATTTTCATCGATGATATCACCGATATAGGCAAAGCCGTATGGAATTAATAATTCTCCTCAATACGGTGTTCTGAATAATTTTGTTTTTTCATCGAGTAGTCTTTCACGGTCAATAATAATCTTTGTTATTTCTTCGCGCGTGATCGGAAGTTTACAATCGCGTTGTTTTGTCTTTGATGAATAATGAATCTCATTAGCGCATCTGAATCTGTGTATTGCTTGTTTTGTTGCTTCAACCGATCATAGTTCTTCTGAAAACACATACATGACAGTGAATCTTGGATCAACAATACTGACTCCAGCCTCAAGTGTATGATTGAATATAACAACATCAACGTCGTCGTATGCGTGATTGACATCACTGAAATCCAACTTTTTTTGTGCTGGATCAGTATCAGCGTGATAATATCGTATATGATATCCTGGATGCTGTAGTTGTCTTGCTAGGCTCTCCACGGAATAATTCGTTCTGGATTTGTTATGAGTGAATACAGCTTTCTTGTTTCCTCGTTTAAGTTGTTCTATCAGATTCACAAAATTATCTTTGTGAGAGTTCTCCACGATGAATTTCTTGCCGTGGTCGGGCTTATAATCGTTGATGATAAATTTCATTGTAGATCTCTTCATGTAATCACGGAATAACACTAAATCGTCGTTGTCAGCATCTGCATCGAGAACTATTAATCGCTTGCACGTAGTAACTAACCCTGCAAATTTATCCCACCGTTCTAGACTTATTCTTACCGAGGAAAATTGCTGTCGTCGTATTCCATGCCACTCATCGACAATCAGCACGTCCGGAATTCCTTTTACTCTGTGTAACGATTCCCACTGGACTATTAGTCTGCGATTATCACCTGGTTTAAATATTATATCGCCGGTGATATCAGAATAAGATTCAATATTATAATCTGATTTTATTTTTTTGGTTAATGTCTTTCTGTAACTAATAGCAGCTACAGATTGGTTTGGACGTAGAGATTTCCATGTAGTCTCGGATTTACCCATCCCACATGATGATCCATCGATGAAGTCTTCGTCGTTGATTATTTTACATTCTGGGCCTTTTTTCATGAGCTGGTAATGTAGTATATGAATAATCTGCCTTTCTTTCAGGGAAGAACCCAGGATAATTCCTCCGCCAATAACTACATTTCATTAAATATTTTATATAATCTTAACCTCGCTGAGATTCTGGTAATCCATCAACAACTTGTGCTACTGCTGTGTTGTTTGATCCTTCATCAAGGAATTTCTTGATTTCGTCATCGATCGATGATCCGTCGCGGGGAATCGTTATCTGTTTGCCAGAAGATCTCGGGTAGACTACAACATAACAATCAGAGTGATTATATACAAGACAGTTATCGCATTTGTCCTCGACGCGATCATGAAAGTTATTGTGTCCGTGTCGACGCTCTCAGATGTTACAATAATGTCCAGGCCGCCTTGATACCGTGAATCTGTTTCCACTGCATGCAACGATACCAGTTAACTGATCTAATTGACCCGTTAATGTTTCAGATATTTTCTCTTTCACATCTTGTGAGATTTTATCACAATCAATATTAATTTTATTATCATCGTTATTATCGCATTTTGTGTATTTCTCCTGGATTGAAGTCGGACAAACTAGTAATTCAGACGCAGCAAAATCACCAGTATGTGAAATAAGTGTCTTACACGCAGTTATTTGGCCTGGTTTGAATGATCTCGTTTTATTCAACTTTATGCCGTGTAGTCCAGCTTGTCTGTCGATGGCCCACGCTGAATTTTTATCATCGGCTGCTCTGCTGGTTAGTTCTCTTTGCTGATCAAAACTCACCGGGGTGGATTTACATAATACGTGATATCCGTTATTCGTTTCGAAAATAAATACTTTATCACGAAGGCAATCACGTAATTGTGAGAAATAATTGATAATCTCATCGGGGCTTATTTTTTCGTTGGTTGTTTTTTTTTTCAGTATCTTTATGATTATAAGTAAATACTTCACACTTGTATTTTGTATCAAGATCGAAGACAGGATACCTCTCTCTGCATGTTGGAATAATTTCAGTAACAGATGATTCATTGACGAATTTATCAGCAATACGTTTAAAATCATCATCGGACTCGAATACATAAAATTTACTAAAATGTTGAATAATTATTCCGTGACATAATTTTTTGTTTTCGAATAGATCATTGACACTTATAATATTTAATGCTTCCTTTTTACCATCAAACCAAATAGCATCACTGAATGAACTAAAATATCTCAGCAAGTACTCGTTGAAGTGCCAATAACTGTATTTAGCAACATCTTGTAATTTATCATCTGGAGTTTCTTCAGAATTGTTTTGTATATATTCAAGATTAGGTTCGACAATATCATCTTGTATAAAATTATTTTTTATTTCATTTTGAATATTTATTTCAGTATTATATATCACTGGAACATATTCTTTGTGTCGTTGTATTGCTTCTTTGAGACGATCCAAATCAGCATTTGACCTAGGATATTTGACAGTGGTCCCTGTAAGTATCTGATACTCGCTCATTAATGCTATTATGATCATATGTTTCGTCTGCTTCGTTTTCTCGATCGTTGTTGTTGTTAATTAAAAAATGAAATTTGTTTATATTATATATTATGCCATTCTAGATTGGAACTAATAATTGCAAATGGATGTTTCAAGGCTCAACCGAAATATGTAACAGGCGTTGTTACGGCGATTACTGTGAATATCATAATCTGTCATTGAGAAAAGGATCTACAGACCGTGTTGGGTTGTGGAAGAGCTGTACAGATTGTGGAGGAAACAAATACAGAACAATGTTGATTTATTACGAGCGAAGGAAACTGAAATATCACGCATTAAAAGAAAGCCCTCCAACGGCTGAAGAGTTTCTACAGAATTATACTGGTATAACACTTAAACAGGATAATTTCCATCGTGAAATTTTCCATACCGAAATATAAAGTCAGGATACAAGTATTATTTATTCACTTTGAGGCTTCTATCGTCGATGGCGAATCGGGACATTTTCATAATAATAATGTTTTATGCCCGATTCGCCAAACCTTCAAACATGAAATAGAACGATGTATTGCTTATTCTGACATCTCCATCATAGATGGTGAAAGTATTAAGGGTAATAATTAAAGAATAATTAATAATATATAATGAAGACAAAAACCATATTTGTCAAAGACAACGATGATTTTCGCATCGCCGAATATCCAGCACCAAGAAGTAAAATTACTATCACGATGCAAGGTGGTTTAAAAGTAGCAAGGATAACTGACCGAGATTGTATAGGATTCTCACAGCGCCGTCTCACGTGATGAGCGTGCACGAAGACGATTACGAGAAAAACTTCAAGCGAGAAATAGCTGATCGTCATATTTTTTAATTATACTAGATAAGTCGGTAATATCACATATTCTATCCACGTATCTTTTTTCAGATTGTTATAATCGCTTTTAATTTGTTTTGTATTATATAACAAATTGTGGTATTTCTTAAATGTTCGTTCATATGTATCATGACCACTCTGTAATTTTGCTGCGAGTTTGCTGTATTTATCACAATTTATCATTGATTCATATTTTTACATTTTTTTTTTCTTCATAAATTTACATGACCCCAGATCTAGGTATCGTATAGGTCTCGATGAAATTTTCGGTTGAGAGACAGCAGCAGAGAGGGTGACGACTGCGAGTAAGTGTTCGGCGAGTAAATAAATACGCTACAAAGACTCAAAACACGCGCGTCAAAAATAAAATAACAATATGAACTAAGCAAATTAGAAGAATCTCGATCGGTTAGAGGCTTCGGTTTGGAGTTACTGAACTCGTGTTGTGAGTTTTTGTAGGAACCTTTATTTTTCGAACGAATACAATTGAGCCTAGTCTGTTCACCCTCTCTGCTGCTGATGTACATTTTTGACGTCGAGTAAGAACCTCACAATTGTTTGGCCACATGGAAACCCTTTCCAATAAATAAATAAATAAATAAATGAGCATTCTTTTACGTGGCTATTTGCAAGGAAATGGTTTTACTCAGATTTTTTTCCCAAAAGACCATAATCTTTGGTGGAATGCTTGGAACAGATTTCATTATGTTCACATACTTAATTCACAGAGTACATCCTGTGTTTATCTCAACTGATCTAGCAGAAGCAATTAACAACCGTAATTCAATCAACGACAATATCAACAGTAGTTAAAGTTGAAATATTGATGTCTCAATATAATACGTACCTAACCATTGCATATATTGTACTTATATTTAGGTCTCTACCCAAGAAGAGAGACGAATAGATTTTGGGCTGTCCATCCATCAATCTGGCTGTCACAGTATAACTTGTAACAAGCTAACTAAAACAGACCAACAAGGCCAGACTGGTTATTAATATATGGCGAATAGGTTCCATGACCTGATTTGGTTCTGGCAACTGAAATTAATTTTGAATTATTTGCTTACATTTTTTACTCTTTGTCTCAGACATTGTTGCAAAAAACCTTTTAAGCAAGTTAAGAAAATGACTTGAAATTGACAAATGGAGTCTGATATATTTATATTATATTGAAATATCCTCATTAGATTTTCATGCTCTTTAGTAATTTGTTATCTTTTATACGTTTGCAAACGTTTGGGACCTGCAATGGCTTGAGAAAACATTGTAAGAAAGATTAAGTTAAAATCGCTTTAGATAGGCAGATGGAATTTAGTAAGCATATGTGTATTACGCAGATGAACTGACTACATTTTTAAGCCACAACAGCAGTTTGTTACAGTGTTTAGAACTGTTTTTAAACTTTTACACCAAAGTCTTGTTTGCATTTACATTATAAGAAATTTAGGTACAAAAATAACTATTGAGACAAACCAGGCCAATATATATATATATATATATATATATATATATATATATATATATATATATATATATATATATATATATATATATATAAAGAATTATAAATATATACCAAACAGAACAGAAAGTGCTATCCCTGGATTCTATAGAAGAATGCTTGATAATAGTAGGCAGAATTAATAATTTAATACAAATAATATTATCATACAGGTTAGAGAATTTTATTTCGTACTCTACGGAGATTCGAGCCCTAGGTCCGCGAGTAAACGGCACCCATCGCCTTGCCTGCACACACCAGCCCATATCCCGTCACGACTAAGCACGCATCACCAAAAAATGATGGCACTGAATCGGTGTTATATGAACTCGTGTGTAGCAGACACACTCGCATGACGACCTAGTAATTATACTATATTATAAATCCTATATACCTTGATTTCTTTCATAGGAATCTGGAACGAATGTGTATATATATGAGAATTAATTACTAGGTCGTCATGCGAGTGTGTCTGCTGTTTATACGTCGATAATATATTAATATATATATACAAAGATTCTGTGTTATCACAATAGTGGATTATACAAAGATTCCTAGGACTTTATCAGGATTTATAGATCTCACAGGTAGAAAGTATTATTAGTATTAGTATTCACTTTGTTGGGAAATTATTTTATTTGTGTAGTGATAAACCCTGTTTTGTGTTTTACACAATTTCATTTCTGGTGCAATTTATCTTGGCACACTAACAGTGGGCAATTCTTCTAGCAAAGATGGCCACCGCATTTGCCAAGATGGACAAATTGCAAGGAGGGAAAATCAAAACCTACTTTCCTACTGAAATGAAGTTAACTAATCAGGGAAGAATGTTATTGGCGTACAGAAGGTCAGGAGTGCAAGTTCTGGACTTATCTAACTTTACGGATACAGAAAGGCCCAGGCCTGGGGAAATTCTACAGACATTAGTAGCAAAGGGACTGAAACCAGAAAATATAGAGGGTTTGCAGAACGGACGGCGAGGACTATTCTTTATCTTCCCTCATGGAGAGAAACCCTTTTACAAAACTGGACAACTCCTTGAAATCAAAGGGAAAGAAGCGAAAATTTACACTCCACCACCCCTAATAAAGAAATTAGGGGAGAAATCAATTGACGTTCACATATCTGGACTTCCACTAGAAGTGCCAACTAAAGAGCTACTAGAAAAAATAGAGCGAAAATTTGGGGTACAATCCATAGGACAGCAAATGGCCACGTACTGGGGTTTTCCCAAAGTTCTTACTGGAATAAGAATAATTACCCTGTCGGAATTGGATGCCAGGAAGATACCTGCAAATTTTATGTTATGGGCTTCCTAGTGAAAACGTGGTACAAAGGCTGCCAATATGCGAGAGAGTGTTACAAATGCGGTAACACAGGCCATCTGCAGAGAGATTGCTCAGGGAGTGACGCAAGGCCCCAAAAAGAACATATATGCAGCAGCAATCCAAAAAATGAAAGATACTGCAGCTAAAGATGTGTCGGAACCAGTGGAAACGATAGTGGATGCAGAACCTGGCGAAAAAACTCAGACAAACAATCAAGACACGAATATAGAAAAGGTGGTAGAAGGTAAATCCACAACCCTGACTGACAGTGTGGACTCAAGTCTGGATATTTCATCCAAAGATACAGAAGACTGGAAGGATGCAAGCCAGACGAGTTCGGCGGAACAAAAAAAAGAGCCAAAGCAAGTGCGAGGAAAATACAGAGAGAAAAGGAAATGAAGATCAAAGAAAGCCAACAAGTGAAAAATAAAACAAACTCTTTTGGATCCAAAGAACAAAACTCGGGGAAAGAAATTTTGGACAACACAGATAGTATGACATCCCAAACTAATAAAACAATAGAAGAATCAGTGACAATGGATTCGCCGCCGAAAATGCAGGAAAAAGTGGAGAAAGATTCCTCAACTCCATTTCTCCCTTTAAAAAGAAAGAGATCAGCCTCAACTCCGAGGACACCATCCGAACCGGAAATCATGGATCTAATCAAGGAGGCAAGGAACGAAAAGGAAAAAAGGGCAATATCTCTGACCAGAGAATCGCAAAGAAAAGAATCACAACGAAAAGCAATCAGCCTGGATTACAGAGCGAAAAGAATTGCCCACTGATAGAAAATTTCTAGTATTAATGAAATTTATAGATCAAAAGAAAATTAACACTTATACATAGCCAAGATGGAGGGTTTGAACTTTCAAATCTTGACTATGAATATTAATGGAATAAAAAATAAAGTAGAAAAATTAATAGCAATAGCCAAATTGTATGATATTATTTTGTTACAAGAGACACAT
This sequence comes from Megalonaias nervosa, assembly GCA_016617855.1. Lineage (NCBI taxonomy): Eukaryota > Metazoa > Mollusca > Bivalvia > Unionida > Unionidae > Megalonaias > Megalonaias nervosa. Next base: position 24,202 of record JAECUM010045312.1, read on the forward strand.
GGGTTGGCCGAAGACATAGTGAAAAAACTAGAGCTAGATTTAGATGCCATAGTTATCACTAGTAACCACTCTGCAAAAAACATAGCAGGGGTGGCGACAATTGTCCGGCGATCCGCCAAAGATTTAAACTTTGAAGATAAAACAAAACAAAAAAAATGAATTACAGGGAATGTTAATACATATTGTTTTAAACAGCTGGAATATATTTAATGTATATATGCCTGCTGGAGGAATTAGTCCCAAGAAAATTAACTTTAATACGACAGTAAACCAATATATACAACATTTTGCAGCGGAGCCTGTTATAATAGGAGGAGATTTTAATTGGGTTTATAACGAACTTGATAAAAGCAAAAATTTGTCAGATTCAGATAGAGCAATGAGTAAATGGGTTACGACCTTTTTAAAAACAAATAATGTAATAGATGCATACAGGTGGATAAATAAAGATGCCAAAATCTATACATACATCTACGATAAAACCAAAGGCAGCAGATTAGACACCTTTTATATCTCAGAAAATCATATTTCAACAGTACAAAACTGTAAGGTACTTGAGGATGCTTTGGCAGACCACAAACCCGTGCTTTTGGAAATAAAGACAGTAAACAGAGTTAAATGGGGATTAGGGATATGAAAGTTAAACAATACTCACCTATTAGATGCAGACTATGTCGAGACTATAAAAATACACTTGAATAGATTTAAAGAAGGAAAACTAGGGGACATAATTAATAATTGGGAAGTGCTGAAAAAAGAAATTAAACGATTAACTAAGTACCATAGCAAAACAAAGAGTATACAAAAACATTGGCTTCATAAAACATATATAGAAATACAAAAGAAGGAAAGGCCACTTTTAGAAGACGATGATAAAATTATAAGACAGTGGGAAGGAATGGAAAAAGATAAAACAGAAGGATGTAAAATAAGGGTGGGGAAATTTGGAAATTTATATAAAAAAGGGAGGGGACTATATAGAAGGCTAGAGATTAAAAGGGGGGAACATAAGAAAATTGAAGAGATGAAAATAAGAAATATGATTTATAATGACAAAAAGAATATTTTAAGCAATATACAGCAATACTACGCTCTCGACTGAGGCAATCATAGAACTTTTAAAAAATAAAAATGAAAGAGGAGTTATGTACCTATTCGACCAAGAAAAGGCCTTCGATAAAATTGAACATGACTTTATTTTTACAGTTTAAAAAAAATGCGGATTTGGGAACAATATTATAAATTGGGTTAAAGCAATGTACAAAAACATCACTTCCAAAATAACAATTAATGGGGCTCTCTCAAAAGAATTTACTTTACACCGCTTAGTCAGGCAGGGCTGCCCCCTGTCCATGATTTTATATGTTATTGTAATTAAAGCCCTGAATATAAATATTAAAAATAACAACCACATTCAAGGGATTAAAATACTTAATATGAAGGAGGAATTAAAAACTATACTTCATGCAGACGACTGCACAAACTTTACCAGAGATGAATTCTCTTTTAAACACTTACAAGACGAATTCACTAAATTTGGAAAGGCCTCTGGCTCAGTAATTAATCATGATAAGACAGAAATTTTATTAATAGGTAACTGGAGGGGAAATCACCCTGGTCTCCCCCCAAATCTGATCAAAACTCAAGTCAAAGCACTAGGAATTTTCTTCGGGCCAAACTCTACTCACAAAAACTATCGTGAGCTGAACAAGAAATTAGATGCACAGATTGAAACTTGGAAACATATAGAGGTTAACCTAATAGACCGTGTACAGGTCGCTAAAACCTACATGTATAGCAATTTGAACTATATCATGAACACAACTCACCTTACGGAAGCCATGGTTGGCAACCTAGAAAGGAAAATTACGAGCTTTATTTGGGGGAATAGAATGCACTATCTGAAGAAAGATTTATATGCAGACCTAAGACAAAGGGGGGATTAGACCTCCCTAATCTGAGCATAAAACAGAAAGCGACTATTTTAAACAGAATAAAAAGCTTAAATGGTGAACCCAAGTACCCTTGGGAAGCATTAATATATACTTATATGGCTACTTATGTAATTTTAATAAAGAAATATATAAAAATAACAATCTAACTAAACTACTAGTACCACCAGGATCATATAGAAGAATTAAAGACTTAATTTATAAGTATAGAAACAATAGCATATTATGGGCTAAAGACAAAGATATTTATAAAGTTTTAACAGATACAGTTACGCATGACAAGCAAGAAATCGAACTCCGGAATCCAGGACTGAACTGGGAAATGATCTGGAGCAAATGGGCAAGTCTAAAATCACCTGCTGTACAAAGTAGAATATATTCCTATTTACGTGATAAATGGATGACTGGTGAAGCTGCTTACGTTAGACATTTAACGACCAGTCTGCCCAAGTGTAGGCTATGTAACAGAAATATCGACTCAAAAAAGCATCTAATTTTAGACTGCCCAAAAAACAATAAAGAGAGGGAAGAAATTAAAAGTGAAATTATAAAGAAACATGGGAAATTCGAAAATTCACACTTACTCTACATGAATGAAATAAATGACAACAAAATTTATAATAAAATAATATGTTTCATTGACAATATTATGAAAACAGTACGTGAATATAAATACGGATGTTTGTACATCCCTCATAGATAATCTACCTGTGAGGTCGACCATAGGTACAAAAAGAGGGGGGACAAAGGGGCGGCGCCAAAGCTACGAGACTAACGTGGGGTAGTACGGGCCGCTAGGTAAATAATAACTACGGAGAAATTTGACCTATCTAGCCAGCCCTCACAAAAACACAAATACTAGCGTACAGAACAAATAGCAAATACACATAACACACACAGGGCACCATAGATCCTTGGTAAGGATCACCAAAAATTAAACAGACTCCAAATCCAGCAAGGGAGAAGGAGTCTTTGTATCTACACACTAGAATAAGGACTGTGTTTAATCCCTAGACAAAATTTACAAAACTGAAATTTATAAAATGAACACAGATAGCACATACACTTTGGAAAAAAACAAATAAACATAAAAACCCGTTAACTTTTGGCACTAGGGGGTTCCTCAGATGATGCTAATCCTGAGAGGGACCACACCAATAATATATTAATTTATTCAGTTTTGAAAAAAATGACATGTTTCCATTTTTTCCTTGTGCTACTTTCATTAAACATGCAATTTACTTACACTTGATTGGAACGACTCCTGGAAACTCTCCGTAGAGGTCGATTGCAATATAGTTTACATAATAAGTAAAATTCGGCCAAGCAAGTTTTAATCTGATTGCCAATCGGCTTATTTCATTTCAGGTCTTTCTACAGAAATATCGACATTGTGATAAAGAATTCCCATGTAGTTCTTAGCATTGTTATGTAGTCAATTTTAAATTCTGGGAAGAGTCTCTTGCATAACGCAGTAACCAAGGAGATTTAGTTTCGTGTTTTTGTGTGGGGTGTTTGGCTCAGTCCTGATCATGACAAACGCAGCCTATTCACAACTCTTTTCCCGGAGAATGAAAATTAAGAAATTCAGATTTTGAAACAATAAGGACAGATACAAGAATCTACAACAATATAGTCATATCAGTCATAACAAAAATGTTTCTTTTTCTCGCCCTTTACCTTAGGTGCTAAGGCAATTGAATTAAATATCTCCATCCGCAAGGGTACCGGGTTAATGGAGGTCTCTTACGAGAGGCAAACCATGGTGAATGCCATATAGTTCTGTATTACCTCCATAGTACCGTACCTCTCCGGAAGAATCTTATCTAACCTCCACTTACGTAAGTCTATAAACATTCTTCCCTCTAGTGTACACTAAAACAGAACTCTATTCCTATGATCACTTACTTATATGTCATACATAGATGTCTTTCAGGTCATAGTTACCGATCATGGTTCAAGGTCCACACTGCTTCAGCCTTGCTGACGAAGTATCACATTTAATCCCAAGTGAAAGACACTTTGATATAACGAGATAGTCTGCAGCTTCTTGGTACAGCGATTGTGCACTTTGACAAAGAGAAACGACATGAATACATGATGTAGATATATTTGAAACGCGTTATGCTACTTACAGCAAATGTTATTCGTTTTATTCAGTCAGTTACACGGTTGTATTCATGAGTATTGTATATAAGCATACTAGCTCAGCAATATTCTTCACCATGAAGAAAATAATTAATACTTTCCAATTACCTCTAACATTTTTATGTTTAGTGAGATGGTCATAATGTCAAAATAACTGTAATCATGAGACAGAAACGGCTCATATTACATCATTATAACCCCAACATCAATCTGCTGTTTTCTGATACATTAAATCCCAGTAAGCGAGTTGAAATAAGTTGTCCGGATCCAATTATTTCTTTATCGTGGAAGTTGGTTTTGACAGTAAAATACTCAGGGCAATATCCAACATTATTTCACTCGTACAACTACTGGATACAGAGAAGAGTAAGAGGGTTTTCAGTCTGCTAAAACTTATGTGATTCTCATCCCTGACGTTGCAATAGTAACTAAAAAGACGTTACTAATGGTGGGTTCAGTCTATGTTTTCTTTATCATTTTAAACAGTGTATATACTTTCATAATCTTGTCCCAAAGGAAATATTAAAACAGAGAAAGACCATTTCTATTACAAATCTTGTTCACGGTAGTTGGGTGTCCATCAACCGTAGAAAATAT
>JAECUM010045313.1:0-15480 GCA_016617855.1 Megalonaias nervosa
TCTCTCTCTCTCTCTCTCTCTCTCTCTCTCTCTCTCTCTCTCTCTCTCTCTCTCTCTCTCTCTCTCTCTCTCTCTGCTATAGTCCGGGAAATGTTCGTAAATTTAATACCACTTTTAGTCTGAACCAATGTAATCTAATTTAGTCTCCGTTAAATTCTGGGACAATTCTTCATTTTATCTTTAGTTTTAGTCACATCTATTTTGACGTTGGTTTCCTTCCTTAATTATAGCTATTTATAGCATCATTAAAATTATGCAAATTTATGAACACCATCAAGAATATTTCAGATCTAGGTAATGCTTTATATAGGAATCTCGGATACAAGAATATAGTCATTATGCAAATGTACCTAGTACACACGGTGTGCTAATACGTTGTGTGCAATCTGATGTCAGCTACTTCTAACAATGTTACAATGTAGCCGAAATTGAGGTCAGCCACTTGTAACACTGTTGCATTTTTCCCCAGTGTCCAGTACTTTGATGTCACCCATGTCAAATCCCATTAGTCGCTATACAACCCCATCATGTTAAATTCCCATTGTTGCTAAAGTGCCTCCACCATGTTAAATTCACATTGTCGCCAAAGTGTAAATCCCCTGTTTTAACATTGAAGTCCCATTGTCCCCAAAATTCCCGTCATATACTACGTATAGTTTACAAATACGTTTCTTATAAAAAATTTCAGTCATCCACATAGAGGGCTATGTATAGTGAACGGCTAGCAGTAATCTTGTTATGAGTGCTAGGTCTTTAAATTCCCCAGTTTAAATATTATCCTAGTGTTTTTAAAGTAATTATCTGTGAAGCATACATCTCTATACTGGATAAAGGGATTGTATAAAGTTCCTGAGCGTAATCGAACATGGTAGCACAAACAAGGTTACATCTTCAAAAATCTGTCTGAACTGGGGGTAATGTATGCATGGAATAAGATGTAATATTTCAGGAGCACTAGCAAGAAAATTAAATCATTTAATATAAGACATTCGCCCCCGCCCCCCCCCCCCCCCGTGCATCAACTGCTGCTTTTGGGTAGAAGGTGGAAAAAAGAGACATTTTATATCTGAGATTAAACTTGAGAATTTAGAAGTGCTTTCTCTAAAAATGTGATTCTTTGGAATATTGTGAAGTTTATTGTTTTTTTTCCCGTATTTGCAGCTAACATGGGCTCACCAGGTCCCGGAGTACTACAGTTATGTGTCAAGGAAACTATCCAACATTCTGGATAATGTCGGATACTCACAGGAAGACCGATGTTGGAAGGTCAACGTTGAACTGAGACTGACGTGTTTGAGAACATGGCCTAGTATTAGTATGAGAATGTACATGTTTGGCAGTGGAGGCGAGGGTTCCACTGGAGCAGAACGTCAGTCAGATATTGATTATATGCATCAGTCTGACGGGCTTGTAATCACTCTTTTATATCAGTGCCAGGCAGAAATGACCAATTACCTTATGGTGAAAGATAATTTCACATATTATTGCTATGTAAAATTGCAAGATATATCAATATCGACAGAGTATACTCAGTTCCATTATATCACATTAGTTTCGAGATTGATTCATTAAACTGGAGTGTTATGCCTAGCATATTACATCATGATCTTGGTCCTGTATCTGGCCCAGCACTGTAACATAATATAAATTTTAAGGAGCTTTCTTATTACACCGTGTATTCTTTGAGATGCTCACAATGGTCTCAAGAGGGATACGAATGGTTTCAACACTACACTAGACAGATAGAGACTTCCATGGAGTATGGATGTTTTGTTACACCTATTGGACATCCACACAGCTCTGAGCTTCGTCTAGAGTGGAGATTGTCATTTTCATTAGCTGAGAGAGACCTTACGGTTTTTTTTGAAAACACCACGATGAAAGTCTACATACTGCAGAAAATGATAAGGAAATGTATATTGAACCTGGTGCAGTGGATGCATTTTCAAGCTGCCACTGCACAGTTTGTATATTGCGGATGAAAGAAACAACACCACGTAATCTATAAAGAAATGAAAATCTTCTGTACTGTCCGGTTATCTGCATCAGACAACAGGGTTTTGTCCTGCCTACTGCATTGTCACAAATAATATCTATGACAGAAAGATATTCGGAGCAGAAAGAATTGACTTAGTCCAGATACTAGGATACATTCTCTCCACAGGCTGTAAGTTTTTGCTTGGGATAAAATGCTGTAATTTGGGGAAGCATATGGCAAAAGAGATCAGCAGTTTTAACCTGTTTTCCTTTCGAGCTTGCGTGGGGACAGCGTTAATTACAGTCTGAGCAGTGAAGCAGCAATTGAATGTAGGAATTATATACTTCAGTGCATTCCACAACACCTTCTAACGTTGATTGAGTATCTAGAAGAATCATGTATGCATCTAAGAATTTTCCATACATCATGCAATATCCTCTAAAACATGTAATGATGGTTCTGTAGTCGCAGCTAGAATTCCATAAAGCCACAATGTGCAGAGAGAATGCACGTTTATTTTGACCCAAGAGAAAGTAGAATATTTTGTGGCTTTGGCATCAGGTTGCCTCTCTTTTGGTATGAACAATGATGCTTCTTCAGTAAGACTCAAACCGTGTGGATTGGGAAATGAGTTTGGTAATCATGAGTTAACAGAGGCCTGTCTTCAACATATTAGTGAATATCGAATGAGGTACATATACTCAGCTACGGTGGATTACAAACGTAGCACGGTTGTTTTAGAATGTAACCTGGAATCCAGTACAAAAATGCTCATCACAAAGAGATACAGTACTGAGAAGGTAATGCAGACTGAGACGTCCTTCAGGGTAGTCTCTCTGTCGTTAGAAATTTAAATCACCCCCAAACCACTAAGGATGGAAATGTTCAGGTCAATTGGAGAACCCGCTGAGTTGAGTGATATATTTGCTGATTCCTAGCTTGACTGGGGCCTGGTTGATAATCTTATGTGTTTTTTCTTCTTTCAGTACCTCAGTTTCAGAAGACAAGGGAAAGAGAGGCACAAACAGCATGCTATCGACAACATGATTAACGTGATTAAGACTGAGTGAAATATTCCACACAGAGACACGGCATTCATATGCTTCATGCAATCATTGAAAATCCATCCTCATCACAACGCTGCAAAGTTCTACATGAGAATTCTGTTCAAGATGATTCATTCCACACATATAAGGCATGCACGTTATGGAAGCCGGAAAAGTAACATTTCTACCTAGGTCAGTATTGTGCAATATGACAAATCTTCTTTCATAAGCAGTATTGTACAATATGGTAATCCATATTATCTCTTTAGTTGTTAACAAAAAGCTACTTTAAAGATATGCTTCAATTTTATGGAAAATGTGGACCTGTTACCAATTTAATGAAGACTGTCAGGAATAAATCTGGTATGAAGCTCTGTCCTTTCCGTAAAGCAGCAACGTTCTTCTTGGAGCTTCTGTACAAGTGGGTTCGTGCCACTCACACAAAGTACAATCGTTATGAAAGGAGGACACATGACATTGTCAGCTAGTGTGGTCTTGTGCAATATGACCAGTTTGATTTCATTGGTAGTGTTGTGCAATATGACATTAAATATTATTTCGTAAGTAGTAATGCACAATATATCAAACCATTTTATATATTTAGTTGTTAACAGAAAAGCTACTTTAAAGATTTCAATTTTAAGGCAGAACTTGAGCTGGTTACCAATTTAAACTATGAATAATTTAAATAAAACTGTCATCTTTAATTCATATCTGAAATAAATACTGCTTAAACTGTGACACATGAATGAATGAGGTGTTAGTTATCTATTTGGTCAGTATTTTATATTTGATATACCAAACTAAATATATTGATCTAAAAAATCTGTATTATTATATATTTAATACTTTGCATTACAAAATTATTTTTTGTATCAAAAATGTAATTTATAATATCAATTTTATATCATAAATAAAAGTTTATTGCAGGGTATAAAAGTCAATACATGAAACGATTTACAGTGTTCTAGAAACCATCTCGAAAGTGCTCACAATGTTTATCGTATTCTTCTTTACTCATTAAAACGTGTTATACAAAATTTGGATCCTTTTGCTTAAAAAAAGTCTTTTCAATAAGTCAGCAGGTACTTAAATTCAACAATACTCTTATCTGGTCCTGTTTGTTCCAATTTAGCCCAATTTGATAATTAATCATATTGCTGATTTAAAATGTTTGACAATCAGGACAGGAATAGGAGAAAAAAAGTACACAAATTACAGTTACCTATTCTAATAGCAAACTGTTGGTTTCAGACAACTCACGTTGACCGTAACAGGTTACTACCATATTAACAGTTATATGAAGAGTAGTGGTCATTTCTTTGCGAAAGGGTTTCAGTATATACTCATATGACAATAATGACTTCTTAAAAATATTAAAAATATAAACATTGTAAGAATAAAATATAAAGTTGATATAAAAGAATTATATGTAATATACATCAACTTTTGAATAATTGTATCATCAACAATTACGGCTTTTGATGTCAAAACATATATATTTTCGATATTACATTTTCATAAAAATATTTTACGATATTAAACATTCAAATTTATGAGATAAAAAGTATTTATTTTCGTAAAGATAGTATTGCAGAAATGGGAACTCCCTGCCCTCCACAGAATGAAAGCTGAAATAGATTACATCTGGACCCAAGTATGTGGAACAAACTGCTGATAGATCTTAGACACAATGACATGGTGATGTCATTCAATGGTGCTATTAAAACGAGCCTATTTCGATTACAAGAAGAGACTTAAAGACTTAATAATGTTTACTTACTTAACTATTGTCAGCAAGTTATTTATTTTTGATAGTGTTTGTTTTTGTAATAAAGTCGTTGTATAAGTTTGTATGTGTTATCTAATATTGTAAAGCGCTTAGAGCTTCTAATGATCGGGCGTTGTACTAAGTCCACATTAGTATTATTATAATTAGTATTATATTAGCACTCTACATTTGTGAAGAGAAACGTAGTTTGGGTGATTGCAAAAAAATAAATAAAATAAATAACAAAGAACCAATACGGTGTGAAATTCTGTTGTTTGTGTCTATCTTCACTATATAGATTGTTGAAAACAACTGTCTTGGTTAACTTATCTAATGGGAATAACTGTGTCCATAGTTGTCACTTTTGAAACAGAAGATGAACAAGACCATATTTTAAAGTGGCATCTTAAATTTGAATCTGTATAACTTAGTTTCGGGTAAAATTGACAAATATATATTACGTGTATACATGTAACCATTGCTTTAGTTGGTCTTTTCTGCTTAAACATTCGAAACTGACTTTTTGCACAATGATTTAAAAAAAGCAAAGTTGTTCATTTTTTACCAATACTGTGAGAATTGTTTCCCGTTGGAAGAAACACAGTTCTGTATTTAATTTTATTACATACCTATTTAATATTACATGGCTGAGTTGACGCTCGATACAGATGTTCTTTCAGTTTTGTGTATGTTTTATTCACAATACTTTACTTGCTTTTCATTACGATAAGGTTAAAAAATCGTGTCGTGCATTTATCTCAGGTGTTGATTATTGGTGAAGAATCTGGTTTCAAGGGCACAACACAAGTTTAAACCTGCCGAATGAAATGTCAATGACGCGAATATTAAGTTTATTTCGAAACTATGCCAGAAAATAAAACTAAAAAGACAATGAAATACGGAAGAAAAAGGGATAGTTTAGACTCGCAGCCGGTGCATGAACATGGTATATTCCCTCATTTCCGATTAGAAGGCCTAACTTATAATGCCTACTTCCGCTTAATAGATGATATCAGCGCTGTTGTTTGCTAACAAGTGTCTCTCCAAGGGATTGAGACTTTATTTGGCGAAGCGAAATTCTAGGTTTTCTAGATCAAAACATTTTTTTATTCTTTTAAGTGTAAAGTGTTGAAACAATCTTCAATACTGTTTAGAGGTTAAATTAGCTGCTATGGATGTCAAACAGGCACAATGTTTATTGAACACCTAACATACATCATTTAAGATCGAGAAGACTTTGCAAGAAGTCATTTGGTTGGAAACCCCATGTTGATATGACCTCCATTTTGGAAAATAAGAAAAACAATCATTTTGAAAATGACTATCATAGAGGCCTTATTGGATTCTAGACTAGCACCATTTCCCTATAGGACCAATTTGACATCGTAAGAAGCCTTTTGGTGCATGCATAATATCGATATGTTCCTGCTATCATCTGTAATGTCAAATAATATTCTCTCTCTGTCTCTAAACCTAGTTTTCGGTACCTGTGTGTACTGTATACTAGTCCATATCCCTTAGGTTCGGGGCAGTTTTCCTATTCAACAGGTGTATGTTGTCTATGTCGTACGATAAGTTCACTTTGCTCTCAGTGTCTTCAAAGAAAGGAAGAACATTGTATTGAATGGATTAATTCCCATGTAAGACTACCTTGCAGCAAAGGACAAAATTGAGCATATCGGGTTATAAAATGCAATTCGTTATTCTTGAAGAGGATAAAGTAAGATTAGATAAAATGAGATTCGTTTGTATTCGACATGATTTAAAATACTAATTCATCGAATTCAGTATAAGCTCTAATGAGCTTTTGGCCTACGCAACTTTAAAATAAAGACATTAAATCGAGATGATTTGCAAGACATACCTACATAATCTGGTTCATAAATACAACTTGACTAAACGCATAGCACAGAACTTAAATGTGAGGAAAATATTTTACAAAAAGCAGTAACTAAACGACTAAAAGCAAATTTAACATTTAGTTAAAAAACATGCGTAGGTTACTGCCTGAAGGATGGTGAAATGTCTGGGTAACTTAAATTGAAAGTAAAATTTTTAAATTTGATTCCTCTGCAAAAAGATTTGGTAACTCATTCCACAGAATTGCATCTCAGTATGTAAACAATTTTTTGTCACATGAGGAAGTTATAATTTTTGGGACACCTTAAATGAGTGAATGTCTGACATTATGTTTATTAGGTATAAAATATATGAAACATAAAAAAATTGGCGACAACTCCTATTGAGAATGTTAAAAGTCCCCGGAGGGATGGACTTAAGTATTAGCTGGCATTATTGCTATAAGAAAGAGTTTATTGTAACAGTTTGCGTAGTCATCATCTACACATCTCAGAGTAAGCACTTATAACTTATTAAGTTTAGCAGGTTCATATTATTGCACGTGCTCGGCTAAGTGACAGAAGCTGAAATTGGAAAGGAAATATGTATGTAATATTGTGCATTTCTTTAGTCTTGTTAACGTTTGACCCATACGTTTCAGGACAGTTAGCTATCTTCGGTTTTCTCTACTGTGACGTCTTACATGCAAATCGACTTGTAGTTCCTAGTCAACACTATTTCTTTCAGCTTTTACAGTTTCTTCACAATTTATGACAGCGTTGCTTATGTTAACCACAGGGTTCATACGATTTATTGCTACCCGGAAATAGAGCCTAAGTTTTTCAAGATTGGTTTGCATTTGGTTTCCAGCAAGCCAGGCAATCAAAATGTTTGACCCATTTTGTCAAGCGCGTTAATCATACTGTCAAAGTAATGTAAAGAAAATATACCAACAGTGTGAGAAGATGGACAGAGTGTTTTAATAATCTCAGATATATAGAGAGTGATAAAAAAATATAATTGACTTAAACATTCAAGAGCAAAATTCAGAGGACTGACCCCAAACGATCCCTCTTTTTAGCTGATTAAGACAAAATGCATCTTAGTTTGCTACTTACTATTTAACCGAACGATCAGTATGAGACTTACTACGTCATCTGATATACTATAATAATTAGATGAAATAACTTTAATTTATTTTATTTTCTATTGGTATAATGTCCTAATTATTTGAGAACATACAAGGAAACATGCATTTCAATGCACCACTCTATCTGATATTGATCAGGGTTATTGAAATTAAACTCCGGATGTGTAACTCAGAATGTCCCTTTCCAAGAGACTGATCTTAGTTGATAAAGTCATCCATGAACCAGACGATGATGTGTTTGATTGTAATCCATATCTCAGCTATCATCAACTTCAGTGTGTCATTGGGAATGGCTTTCACTTCCATTTCCTCAACATGTTTCAGCCAGCAATTTAGAGTATAGCGTTTATACCACAATCAATTGAGAAAAAAGCATTGAACGTTTATAATTGCAATTTCAATTAATTTGATTTATTCGCTTTTTCATTTTGTTTGTGTCATTAAATGAACATACATTTTCATTCAGCGTATTAATACCTGTTTTGGGTTTCTGGTACGTAGGTATTTAGAGCATGTGGGATTGCCCTGCATGATCATAATAACAACGACATCATCATTCTAGATCATCAGCCAATTGTAGCCAATTAAAGGACTTGAACAATCCTGGCATGATTTTTTATATTTTACATTAATGAACACGTGCTTTCATAGTATAAGCTCAATATTTAAAGTCACGATGTGAATAGCAGTAAGAATGTTTACTTTCATGGACCGACGTAACGTAATTTGGCAGATTCATCATTTTACAGACACGCGAGTGATCTGATTTCGATCATTTAAAAAAAAAACCAAACTAGTTTAGTGTTTATAAACAGGCTGGAATTCAAGACCACGAGTAACTGTGGATAAAGAGGTATCACCAAACCCTGTATATTTGTGGTATCGGATGATCTTGCATCAGGTTCTGATTGATTCTATGCATATCGGATTGATGAATACTAGGTTTGTGTTGCGTCTATCTTGATAAGTCATTTTTGGAGATAATTTTAATTTCCCATTTAATATATCATTTACATTTTTAAAATCGGGGTCTGTAACAATATTGGTTGAATAACCACATTCAACCTGAATGAAGCAATTAATAGCCGTACTGACATTTTTAAAGGGTTCGTGTGGTATTCGTAAGCATGGGCTTCGGGGTGCTTCTTCATTCGTCTTGCTGTGACCTTGAGGGCTGCTTCTGCATGAAATATGGGTAGCTTTTGGCCCAAAACTTGCAGACTCAACTGCTTTCAGTTCTACCGCTATATTCGTATCTTTGCACCATGATGAAATTAATATGTTGTTCATGATCATTATTATAATTCATTATTACGATTAATGAAATGCATGCATGAAATGAATATACCCGTCAAAGTGTTATAGCCCACTGAGTGTTTTTCTTGGTAGTTTTTGAATACCGCTGCTCAGATATGTTTGAGATCTTCCTCTTTCCTTGTTTTGAAGGGTTTTGGTCTGGGGTCATCCTGATGTCCAACTGAGAACTGAACTCGTGTCGGCTCATTGAAACTGCTTGATAACACAGTTTCTGATACTTTTCCCTTTCAGAGGGCGCGTTAAATATGAACAGGTTAAAGGTTTTAATATCTTCGCACTGGATATCTATTTCATACGCAAATCGCCAAGTTCTGACAATTCTGATACTTCAGCTTGTTAGCTCTAATATTGGAGATCTCTGACCATTCACTAGCAGACGTGCAACATTTTTATCTTTTTTTTCACGAGTTTGACAAAGAAAGAATTTTGTTTCAGCAACGATCAGAAAATGATTTTTATTTTGCTTTGAAGCTTATATCGTGTTTTGTCTTCACTAGCAGTTTTTGCGTTTTCCTTTACACGTTATTCTATTTATAAAAGCTGGTAGTTTTAGAAAGGTAGTTCGCACTGTTGATGCACAAATAAGTGCAATCCAACCTTATCACGTGGCAATATTCTGAACAAAGGAGATTTTAGGTACCTTTAGCAACTAATAACACTACAATTATTATGTAAAAAAATGATGTTTTAGACCTAACTGAAAAATATACCTATTCAACCTATCCATTTCTGAATAAAATAAAATGCATATGACAAACATTGATTTTACAGTATGTGTTCTTCCTCCATCTAATATGCTGAACCACAAATTATTCCCTATCATGTGCTGAATAATAGTTGTTAAATCCATAGCAACATTTTGTGAGGAATATTTATTTCAATCCAATAATATTTTGTTTTTAGCCTAAAAATGATTCCTAATGAGTGCTGCTCTTCTAACAATGTGTAGTTCTATTATTATTAGAAAATAATATGCAACTAGACTCATACCATGCAAAAGTTACAAACTAATTGCGTTTCTTTCATGTATAAAAATCGAAAGACAACAGAAATTTAAATTTTCAATTAATCCTTCAAAATTCAGATTGATTGTTGCTTTACTTTTGGTACAAACAAACCACATTGCACGAAATGCTGAAACAAAAAGGAAAAGCAATCAGATCATCTAAACACGCACATAAATAGCATATATACGTTCACTTCCGTATGTCATACTAGCTGTTCGATCGCAATCTCAGTTCAAACACAAGGAAAGAGCCATACAAACTGCAGACGGTATTAAAAGTATTTGAATCAGGTAGTCACACGTATATTTGATTATGCATACCTTGTTTCAATTCTCTACCTTTACTCTATTCTCGCAATATCGGCCTACCTATATCCATTGTATTTGTGTGATATATGCATTTTGCATAATACGACCTGCTAAGAATGCAAAATTGAGTTTCGTTTACCGGATGCGACCACTGCACTTAGAGTGGCCCAGCGTCTATCATTTGCCTGAGATTCTTAAAACAACTCATGACTTTTTATGACATTTCCATAAAATAATTCCAAGTAATAAGTACTTTTATCATATTGTACTATTTATCTTTGAATTTAAGCACTATTAAGCAGCATCGCAAAAAGTAAAACATTTTGTTAAATAATGGACTTTCAACTCTACTATGGTTTATCATGTTTCCAAAGCTATTCAAAGACCTTTGGTAATGTTTTGGAAATGCGTTGTCTATCTTAGAGCACAGTTATCGATATCACGAAATGTACACACACCATTTTATTAGCAATGTGTCGCAATTAGCACCCCCCATATCAAGGTTATATTATTATTCTCTATTTAATATGTTGTTTTTCATTTTATTGGAAGCGATATATTAATAATTATAATCAACACAATCTCTTGTCTGTAAAGACATGGATAGATTACTACGTTCATTGACAATAGTCTAGGGGCCTCTCTTGGGCAGCTATAACCTCAATAATAATTATCGTATTCATTTTGAATACGATAATTATGGTATCAATGGTATCAATGGTATCAATGGGTATGTAGTTCTATTATTGCATCATGTTTTAAAACTTTTCAGTCGACCAACATTTCCTTTAATGTTTTGAAACAAATTTTGTTTATGTTATTCGCAATCCACTAAATGTCAAAGGAACAGCTGTAAGTGTGTCTTTCCAGCAAAAGGTAAACCAAAAGCCTTTGCCATGCCAAATTTCACCCGATTGAAAACTTTGTATGCTGCATCGAATTTCTTCTTGAACACTTCTATTGTGTTCAAACTCTTTAACCAAAAAATATTATCTGGTTAAGATCGAGCAGTTTAAATTAATAATTGTATCTGTTGGAGTTGTACAGGCATGACAGGCCTTGACTCTAAATCTACATATCCTTTCGTCCTGGGGTACCTTTGAGAGGATGTGCAAAAAATGGAGAAACGTAATTGTTGGACCAGTTATAAACTTTATAAAGCTATTTTCAAATCAGTATCTTGCGCAGTGTTGTATTACAAAAAGATGTATTGAAACTGTTCTCTTTCATCCAGCATTTGCTTGAGAATAAACGTTATGTTACTTGTAATGTGGGTATGTGAAACCATTTATTAATCTAAGTTCCAGTTTACTTTAACCTGTACAGTAACTTTTTTGTGGTAATAGCGCATGTGTTGTGGGATGATGTTGAAAACTATGGTAACTTGGAATAATTCAGTTACCAATGTTTTTGCTATCCATATTTCATGGTAGACATATTTGCATGGTAAACAACGTCTTCGACAACATGTTGTTATGCAAATACATGTGCTGCAAGATAAACAATACTTTTGTTTGACAAAGCATTTGACTGAAGGTACATACTATGATATTGATCAACCTGGAAATAGTTGCAGCATTGCAGAGATTGGCTTGTATGTCGAAAGGTGTTGACATAACTTACTTCATATAGTCTTTTTTGTTCTTAATGATGTTGCTTTTGTGTGTCAATGGCTTATGTTGTAAATAAATCTTGTGATTTCATCAAAGCTAAAACAAGACGCAGGTTTCATATTTGGCTACATGTAGACAACTCCTAAAGCGGGTAATCTGTCTGTCAAATAATATATTTTCTTTCAACGTAAGATATATGAGAAAGTCTAGCTTTCGTGAGTATTATCTTTTTTTTCAGGTAATGTGTTTTCAACGACTTTGATGTTTTAAGTCTTCTTGTGCTTTCCGTAGTCCTTCAGATATCATTGTTTTTGAATACCTTCAAGCCCTTTCCATATTTTCTACGAATCGTTTTGCTTTTCTGAAGTATGCTTTATATTTTATATACTAACTGTACATTCATCTTGATTTTGTATTGTATTAGGTATGATGATATGTTGAAAGCCAATTCAAAAGTAAATCGGATTCGGAACAAGCATCAGTTGCAAGCTGATTTACAAGTTTGCTTTAAGTAGCACAAATTACCAATAACTTCATCTTGTCAAATAAACGTGATGGGTTTATAGACGTGCTATATATGTCAGTAGGTCCAAGACACAACCTAGTATAATCAAAAGCGATGCAATTTCTAGGCTTGCAGAACTAAACACAATATATGAACCAGAAAATCAGACAATTTTTTCTCTGGTCAAATACGAAATGCATGCTATCCGTTGGAAAGCAATGGAAAACAAGTGAAGATGCCATAATAAGGCACAGAAGATCATGAAGAAAATGTTGAATAATTCAAGATTGCCATGTTCATCACGAAGGGGATTTTGAATAATATCTTCTCATATATATTTCCTGTATTTCATGGTAAGGATGGCAATTAAAGCCATTGCACCAACATATTTGAAAGGATGTTAACTTGGTAAATGTATAGCACACTCATCCAATGATTTCGTAATTGTAAAGCAACAGGCTAAATCTGCAAATATATTTAGCTAATTCTGAAGCAGTGTGTTTCCTAATGATTGAAGGAGAACCCTCTCTCGGATATTACTAATGATAACGTCTAGTTGAATTTGACAAAATATTCATGTCACACCCTGCTCTTCAGATCTGCATAGATTAGTGAGTAATGAAACTCGTGCATTAGTTTCTTTGTGATCAAATCATTTTCAGTGTAGTCGATGTATATTCCGTTATGAGGTAGGTTATCGTGTTTAGGAAATTCTGTGTCCCTGATTAAGAAGTTTGATACAACTAAACGCAGTTCTTCACAGGTGTTCAAATTTGCACTCTAATTCAGGATATAAAAATTGGACTGTCCTTATGATTACATAAACGTTTCTTTGATTTTGTTGAATATTTTACCTTAGTGTTGCCTTCCAGTATTTATCTTTGGAACCTACTATTATATTTCTTATCGTAGTGTATTTTTGTTTCAAATCTAGTACATACTCCCACAGTAATCGTATCATCTCCTTTCATACTATATTACTCTAGACAACAATTGCAATTGATTTATTCTGTTTAAAATAATACCCACATTTAGTATGTAAAGAATAAACACATTCCGATCGATTTATAACTTGTAACCTTGTTTTGACAAAATGTATCAATGCCGATGTCTAATTCCTCAATAACACAATTTAGAAGACGGCACTGTTTTGCAATTGTCCCTCTGCATTTAATGTTCGAGCTAGAAATACTAAATATATCTGAGCACGTGTGTGTTAAAAAATGTATCTCCTTGCGGTACGGTACTGATACCCCGACACTATCTTTTAAGTAGGACAGTACCGGCAATAAATGCTGGGGGGGGGGGGGGGCCGCAGAATTATTATTTTTTTTTTTTGTGGGGGTGAGGGCAAACATATAGTGGCCAGCTTTTAAAGTTTATGGCTGTAAGCCAATATATGATTAGAGTTGCAATAGGAGAGGGGTGGGGTGGCAAGTGAGCCCTCCGCCCGTATGTGCGGGCGCCCGTGAATACATATCTTACTTACTCCACTGAATAACGATAACTATGGAGTAGCTGTAACACACAAGCGTCTTAACCCACAAAGACATTTTTGCATCTCGCAGAACAGATGATATAAAGTTGAATGTAAGGACCTGAGTTACCGAAAACTGACTCACTAAGGAAATGGAATTTATCATTCAGCTCTATACACAAACTCAAAATATATGCATGAAATGACTGTTATATATTGACACCAAAATATATCTAAAAGAGGGAAGATCACATATCCCTCGATAACAACTAAGGTGTTTAGGTACATAATTATATGACAGAAATTAGTGTATACAGACATGAATATAATCATACAGGTAAGATATGGTTCATTCAAGAAGGAATCGGAAGCCACGCCGTGAGTAACAATTAATATTGTCTAGCTTTTGTGTACCGCTTGCATAACATGTGAGTTCTTCTAGTCTTAATTTGTGGGTGTGTGTGTGTGTGTGTTTGCATGTGTGTATGGTGGGTTGAGGATACGGTAATTTACATTTCTTATCAAAATTATCAGTAATCTACATAGAAGAATGCTATGTAAGGTGATGTTCACGGTCTTCTTGTTGTTTTTAAAATTCCCAAGTTTCTAATGCATCCCAGTTTTGTTCCTGAAACATCTTTCATACACGTAGAACTGAATTGTATGTATGTATCTATGTATGTATCTATTGATGTATGTATGTAGGTAGGCAGGTATGCAGTGCACATGAAAAAAACTGACAAACTATGTTCGTATCAAAAATAGATATATCTGGCTTTAAGTTTCTAAAATGTGTTAATAAAACCAGATGGTTTTGTAAGGTAATATTTATATGAAATGAAAGGGAATTAATTAAATTGACAGGATAAATTCAAATGTCATGCAGGTACATATAAATTTTATAATTTGTAAAATTTTTCTCGATATTGTGATGGCTGTGATATTGGGGCGATGATCATGGTGATGACGATGACCACGATGATGGTAATTTAATACAGTTAATACGATGCTTCTTTTGATTATAGTGATTTGTTTCACTGGAAATGCAAGCGCTCTAAAATAATAATCTTGGAAATAGAGACCTGGATTTATAATGAAAATCCAACAAGAATATAAACTTGGAAATTAATATTGTGATTCAACACAAGACTAATGAAACATCATTAACACTAAGGGCATAACAGGCACATAAGTACTTTCAGCTTTGGATTTATTTTTGAATACTACTCAGAACACTATTCATTAGGACTTTTTTATTAGTAATTCTAGGCATCAAAATCCACTTCTCTCTCTCTCTCTCTCTCTCTCTCTCTCTCTCTCTCTCTCTCTCTTGACGTGTAAAGGCTTAAAGCGTGTCATAAAATTATATAAATTAATTAATGCATTCATTCAAGTTATTCTATCAGTTGCTTCTTTTCATGTCCTATCTACAGATCTGTGTTATGCAATATTACATGCAAACACTAGAT
>JAECUM010045314.1:0-22293 GCA_016617855.1 Megalonaias nervosa
CCGCACTTGTATACAAAATCATGTTAAAGGAAATTTGTCATCTTTAAGGGGCATGATAATTAACACCCATCGTTATGAACAAATACCAAGTCTTATCATTCTACACTCACACTTGCTAGCAAAACTGGCGCCTGTCTTGAGTGGGTGGATTTGATGAATTGTGTAGATATTCTTAAAAAAAAAATAAAATAATAGATGACGTGAAAATGATAAGTTGGTTGTGCGAAATATCTTGAGCAATATCTATGACAAACCTTTTTTCCGCCATTTTAACCATTATAGTCATCATCATCAGCTTTAGAAACTACAATAAGAGCTGTTGCGTGTGGGCTCGTACAATAATAACAAGTGAAAAGAGTGAAGACAACAAGCTTTGTATATTTTAACAAAATAATTTATTTCCCTGGAAAGCAATGTAAACATTGGAAAATAGGACGTACGGTCCAAAATTTAATCCTAAGAATGAAAAATACAAGTCCTATCACTAAATAGTTCTATTAGAATCCAGGTTCGAATCTCGATGATATACAAATATGGAAGGCGATGACGTCAGATGTAGTCCATGTACGAATATCAACAATTCATCAATTGAATCACAGTTTATGTTTCCGAATAATTCCAGAATAAATTTCCACTGAATTTCTTTCTCCCAGAATTTATAAAACAGTACACTCGTTTGGTTTTCTAGAGAATAAGTTATTAAATTCCAAACACAAATGAATTTAAAAAACAATCTGGTTTCAACAGTAAGAAAAACCTATCCGGCCTTCGAGGTTTCAGAATACAACTGACTGACGAGCGCTCAGAAAGAGTTATATATTCACCCGAATTATCATCCCGTTCTCGCGAGACAGACTACGTGATCTAATAACACTTGAAATACGCAATAAGATATTTGCCCAATGAAATTAAGATTATTTGTTAGTAGATACTCGAATGTGTCACATCATCCAGTGATCATAAGTCCTCGTTGTAAAATAAAATTAAGATTATAGGTTAATAGATACTCGAATGTAGGTGAGGGTATACCAACTTATAATGCCATTGTTACAGATATGTACCTCCTCCTTCGATTCCGTCCATACAGCTCCGGTGGTCTATTGGTTACATCGTCCTCCTCGGATGCGGGAGGTCGTGGGTTCGATCCTCGGCCGAGTCATACCAAAGACTTATAAAAGTGGTGCTAACAGCTACCTCACTAGGTGCTCATCATTAAGAGGTTAGTGTTAAGACTGGTCGGCCTGGTGTCAGGATAATGTGACTGAGTGGGACGTAATGCTACATGTCTGCGGCATGATGCCCCAGTGCTAGACATCACAATAAACTGCCACACTGCCGACGTTGTAGCGATATGATTTTAAAAGTTTTAAAGCTACGTTAAAAATCCAAATCACACACACACACACACACACACACACACACACACACACACACACACTATCCGTTAACCTGAGACTCTTAATTATACTCGATAATTTTTAAACTTCATAATAGTATAGACGTTAAATATTGAAAGCTAACGTGACGCAATCGTCCTCGTAATAAGAACTTCATCAGCAGACTGATCTATTCTCTGCTTACTGTTAACATCAAACGAAGGAATAGTGATCGATGTTAACGTATTGTCCCTGGTATGTGATAGGTTGTAACGTTCCCAGTCACGGTTCAGGTTTGAGTGCACGGATGTAGGTAGATGATCCCCCTCCCTTCCCCGGGCTAAAACCAGACTTGTTTTCAATCTAAGATCTTCATTGAGTCCCAAGATACAGTATGGCCAGAGCAGACATTGTGGATGTGCCGTGATATTCCAGGTGAGACTGAGCTTGGCTATGATGTTCATTAAATCTAGTTTTGAACGTCCTTTGCTTTTTCCCAATATAATCGTGACGGCACTCACTTTCACTCCGTCGTTCACACTTAATGTGCGAGAGAGGTCCACACGTTTCTAATATTTCATTGCAGTGTGGTTTAATACACATTAGGTTTGTGTCACTGAAAAAAAACGTGTTGGACGCATTCGGAAATCCGTCGCATATATGGTGGGATGATGCTACCTTTCAAGTCTATTTTAACAGCTAATGGTCGATTCTTCCTGGTAATGTCATTCCAAATAACGTTCAGCCTGCTGGAAAAAGACATACCTTGAGGGTAGTAATGACATGATCGATTTTGTTTGAAATCCATGGGATCGGATGTAACGACTTTGTCACTATGATGCAATGTTCGGATGACCTCAATGTTCTGATCTAATGGCTGACCCGAGTCAAAATGAAGGTAATGGGCAGTATGCTTAGTTTACGATAAACAATAATTTTTGAAACGTGCCGTCAATGTTTCTGACGGTTTTAGTGCCCAAATATATTAATCCGCCATTTTCCTCTCATTGTATGGCGACAGCAACATCTGGATGAATGATACGGATGTGATCTGTTACAAATTCTAACTTCAGCTTAGTGTGCGGGAGGTTGGTGTGTGTGCGTGTATGTGTGTGTTTCCTACTGAAAGAAACGGGGGTGGGGATGGCGAGAATGTGCGAACGCTAACATCTCAAAGTGTTCCATATACACATTACATGCATCAGGGGAAACTGGTGACCCCATCGCAGGACGGTGTAATTGAAGGCAGCAAGCTTTACTATACAAAAGGTATGTGCTTTTCAAGCAGACCTACAAGAGACTTGTTGCTGTTTGTGTTGAAAGTAATGTCAATGATGTTAATAAAATAATATCCACGTTCGAATCAATTCATGTTTAAGGCTGGTAATATAATATATGTATGTTTCCGAAAACATTCGATTGGATCTGAAAGGTCCAAAGTTGACGGGTCGTCGACCGAATAATGCAGTACGCGACCGGACAAGTTTTATCCGATTGACAACCCGAGTCATATACTCACAATGACCAGACAACGGAGACAAAACCAAATTACACAGACTGGATGGAGTCAATTTTTGTTACACAAATTATTGATTGTCTTCTTCTTAACTGAAGGTCTTCGTTCTTTTTCTAGTTTACTTTTAGCGATACCGTGTAATATCTATTCAATAAAGAACACACTGTTAAAAAATGAATCTTTGATATTTGGCCACACAGAAATAACCGTTCACAGCCACACAGGAGTAAAAAACAAAAAACGATACCAACTCTCAGGGCGTTTAGATTGTAGAATTTCCACCAATTTTATTAAATTATGTGGAATGAATGATAGAAATTGGATGCCAAATAAGGAGGTGTCGAACCAAATCACTAAACTTACTCGTACTAATTGCACACTACAAATGATATCACATGACGTTAACTTAGGACTTGGAAGATAGGTATGGAGCACCGTTCGGGTTGGGGATCGGTTACCGAGGTGGCGATCGTTAGAAAAGCTTTTAATCGAACATTTTTAAAAAAAGTCAGAGAATGAAACAAATATTATTTAAAGTATGGAAGATTATTTCAATATATTTATCCAATAATAGGATCTGGCCTTTACAACACAATAAATTACCAACCATATAGTAGAACATGCATATATGCTCACTATATTAAATACAGAATAACTTGCTGGCAAAGATGTTCGCTTTAGGAGATTTGCCTGGTGTAAAGGCTGAAAACGTATGAATATCTCGTTTCTACCAAGACTATGTCTGTGTTGCAAATCTAAGTCTGCATTTGGAGCAACCGTTGTAATATTGGATCATTTATTATTTATTAGCTATACAACGTTCATGCTAGGCTAGACTCAGTTATTTCATAATTGTAATAAACGGATTGTTTGGCAACTGGCATCTGGGTCAGTGTCTATCTTGACATACTGAAGAACTGAAACATAATTTAACATGTTTATTATTTGAATGATAATCAAATTTACCAATACTCGTAAATTAGTTGACGTAGTCGACAGTGCAAGAATGCAACAACAACTTCACATATTTACTGCAATATACTTTCAAAAATTTTAATTTTATTTTTTGAGAAAATATTAAATGAGCAATCCAAACATCATTAATTTGGAAACTGTATGTTCACTTGAATATTGGTATTTTCTTTTTTGGTTTTCTGCACTATTGATTTGTCTTGCAAAATAATTAAGACATGGTGGCATGGGCAGGCATTCACTTGGGTTCGTATCTTAAATGGGGCACGCCTAAGCTAAGACAATGAAAGATAGTGAAAAACTGGGAGATACTAGCAGTTTTAGAGATGAACGAAATGCAAACGAAAAAGAACCTTAAGGAAGCAGAATTAAATTCAGATTTATATAACCGAATTATTTCGACTTGAATTAGGCTCTGATGTATAACGTAATGTTATTGTATAAATACCTATCGTAATTGTTAATACGAGAATCAGAGAGGATAAATTAAGTAAACTGCGATGTTAACGTAGTTTGACTTCGACTAGACGTTAGGAAATGGTAAGGTGTTTGTTACGCAAAAAGGAACAAATTCACTGCTTCATTAATTTATAACATCAGTTCATAACTGGAAATGTAACTGAAATCATGAAATAAATAAAAAAAATAGTTAAGAGAGGAATTGCCTTTCCAAATACTTGTTTCAGCTTGCACTTGGCCTTTAGTTTTCAGGACATATCAGATATTAAAAGTGTTTATTTTTCTTTCTGTTATTTCTATTTATTTGATTTTCATAATCTCTTTTAAATGTTGCAACTGAGGCACATGTTATGAAATATATTTTTATTTTTTTTATTATTTATTATGATTGTTATCATTTTAATTATTATTATTATTAATATTGTTACTATTATTATTATTATTATTATTATTATTATTATTATTATTATTATTTACTTGATGCTGACAACTGGAAAGAAAACGCAAGAAGGTATTACGTTGTTTTACGTCAATCAAATACTTCTTGATATATTATATCCAGACTTGGGGTGAAGGAAGGGAAGAAAATATTTACCAAAATATTAGTGCTAATCGTAGTACTGACAAATGTTATTATTCTGCTTAGTTTAATTCGTTTTGTTGTCGTGCCCTTAGGATGAACTCACGTCATCATTTATACAGGTATTTGTGCTTTCTAATCATTTATACTTCACATGTTCGAGAGTTCATTGTATCAATATATAGACAACACTGAATAGATCTATATCCTGGTTCACTTTTATTGATGTCATTTACGAATAACATGCCTTCGATTTGATACAACGCGATGCAAATATAAGACCGCTCCGCATGGAGAAAATTAAAATATATTAAGTTGCGTTCATCAACGAAAGAAGCCCACTTTCTGAAACAGCATCATGAACATCAGAAAAATGCTCATGTTCTTTGGCTTTTTAGTTATTATACTGACCAGCGTGGATGCTACCAAATTCTGCTTCAATGGAACATTAGATACGAAAACTTTGGCCAAACACTATTTGAAGATATTGTGGTCGGAAGTAGGAACATGGCACCAGATGCAAGCTCAATACAGATATGGGTTAACGTTATACATTAAATGAAGGCATTGCATATAAATCTCTTATTATATATTTATTTTATGGATCGTGTATAAAAGGGTCGAAAATATTGCTGCTTTCACTCTGTATATAACATTTTCAGGACCTTGGCTGATTTCTATCCAGAAAAGTAACATGGTTGTCATCCATTTCTGCACCAAACTGGCGTTAGTTACCAATATAATACGGAACATATATTAAACGTTATGAAAGTTCACTTCATTCACTCTATTTACAACATGTTCATGACTTTTGCGTTTTAATTACAGTGTCACTATTGCGTCCGTGGCATGTAAGAAAGACATCATGCTCCAGGAATTGGGTGTCGTACAGAGCACTCTGACGGCTTTTGAGGAAGCATTAACAGGTAATTTTCTTCTTTTAGTCTTTTGTGGGCTCTACTGTTGCACCATAATCGCTACAACTGCATTACTGCAACATCTACTACTATAACTAATGTTATATGCGCATGTGCTTATGCTAAAGCCACTAATAATACTACTAATAATATTGCCAATGTTAACGCTATAATAACAGTACCACTGCTGCGATTATTATTATTATTATTATTATTATTATTATTATTATTATTATTATTAGTAGTAGTAGTAGTAGTAGTAGTAGTAGAGTTTATAATAGTAGCAGTGTTATTGCTATTGTTGTTTCTGTTTTCCACAATTATGAACATCAGAGTATACAAGAACCAGAGGGAAAACTAGACAAAATAAACAAAACCATTTACACATCGTTATATCTAGAAAGCACAAGTTTAAACTAACCTGACCAACATCATCCTGGCAAAATCCATTACATATTGCACAACTGATGACGTTGTGCCATCCATGATGGATGAAGATCTGAAAATGAGAGAAATATTGTAAGCATTATTTTCACGATATGGAACAAATGTCTGCACAAATTACAAAGGTCATTGCTATCAAAACATTAAGCAATTGAATAAATGCATTTCGAAACCGTCTGACCGACTTAAAACTTGTTGGTCAATTTCAATTGTACTTCATTATTAAGCAGATGTCAGCCGATGCAATATACGGCTCTTGGTTGAACGAAAAGGACTGGAAACTAGATAGCAACATATTGTGAATTTCGTGTATGAACCTGATCTTGAAAGGTTGACTGTAAATATTGGAATAAAGATACTTTTGCTAAACCAGATCGCATTTGACCACACTGCTTTATGTTGAAAACTCAGATATTTTCTTACATGTTTTGAAAATTTCAAACCGTGAATAAGAAGGTGCTTCCCAGTCAAAAAGAGTGTCAACACATTTACATAATATATATCATCTTAAATGGAGTATTTGGTAAAGCTAATATTTGTTGCAGACTGCTTCGTAAAGAGCTACGAATACATTGGAAAACGAAACTGTACGGCATCTGGGCTAAGCTGTATGAACTGGAGCAGTATGGTAATAGATACTTCCATTTTCATTATTATAAATACCATAATAAATGATACTTAATGTTCTCGACGTATCGTTATTTTATAAACTAAGGTGTTTCTTTCTGCTAAGACTTCATGAACTGATGCCATAAAGCAATTATGTTTTCAACGAAGGTCTTTCTAAAGAATTTGCAATGTTACTCATAGAGTTCTGTCATTCATGCTAGCCTAAACGTTTTTGTTTTAGAAAAGTAATTTATGGAGAAGAAATATAAATCTTTTTCCAAACATTGTTAGTTTAAAGTGTTTAATTTTGTATATTTCTATACGGTTATTAAAGTATTTTTTGATTGCTGTAGGGATCATCGTATGTAGGAAAAAACACTAGTTCAGCAATTGTTGGGTGCGAAATCCGAGATATTTTCATCTTTTGTTTGAAAATTAAACAACGTGCGTACACAAACTGTGTATTTATGTATTTCGGCGTGACCTAAATGCAAATAATACATATATGGCAATCTGTTATGGGAGTAATAAGATTACATAAGGTATCCATTTTATTAATACATCTAAATGTTGATTCTTTTTTTCAGATTCCACACGAACATAACTTTAACAGTTTCCCCGATGGTTCCATAGAGAATGTAAGTACTTGTACCGATCAATCCAAAATCCTACTACCTTGCACGATTTGGTCATATTTTTCGTCTCTGTTTGTAAATCAACAATTACCTTTTGCAATTGTAATATAGATTGATTAGTATTGTTCATCGGTCCACTGCCTTCATGCTCTATTCATAATGCAGACGGTCATGGTAATGAGTAAAATAGAAAATATGTGTAGGTTATGATCTTGTTTTTCATACACTGTGTTTTGTATCAAACATAAGCACAGCCTAATATCCAAATGGAATCCATGTGTCTTAAGGTTTGTAACGGAGCTTAGGCATCTTTAAAGCCCATTCCACGATGTAATCTGATGAGTAGATCCATGCACGATTGCATAAAGGAAACAAATTCTCATGACTATAGTTCACAAGTGGGATTTTGATGAAGGTGTATAGATATAATAGCTCTTATTGCTGGCAATACCCACCTGTGTTGAAATGGAAGAGTTTGTTCATTATCTCCCTCTTCAGGGAAGTGTCGAAATATAACTATCAGGATATTGATGTACTTTCTTTTCATTGTAGGGGCAACGGAAGCCCTGGATCGAAAGCTTCCTGTGTAAACTTAATTGGTTAAACTGGGCTTTGATATAAGCAGACTAAAGTAAACAGTATAGTTGCTATCAAGCTATAGACTGCACGGTCCATATGACATATTAATTCAGATTATTTTCAACTCACCACTAGGAATGTACCTATTTTAATTATCACAATATTCCTTATATTTTAACAGGCTGGAAACTACTGTCGTGACCCAGATAGAGGTGTCCAACCGTGGTGTTATACCATGGATCCCAAAGTCAGATATGAAAATTGTACCGTACCAAGATGTGACACATTCCAGTAGAAGCTACAATATCATAGTCACTTATGTAAACCGAAAAAAGTTGCAATGATTTAAGTTTATGATGAAACTAAGAAACTATTTTCTCAATGAAGAGAGAAGTTTATAGACTCTGATGTATGAATATCATTTCGCATAATAGACCAAAGAAACGACCAACCGAACATATATTTTCTTGTTTTGTTTTAGTAATACGAACTAAAAAATATGTTTAGAAAATATTTTGTAAGGCATTCAGGAAGCGAATTGCATTTAAAAACTTCAGCGAAGGGCGAAGCTGTTCAAATGTTTATGATTTTTACATGCTGTTGTCGATGTCTGGTCGTACCTCCATGAATGCTCCATGATCGTTTGATACATTGAAGCAGCAGTTGCTCCAACATGGCAACTAAGATGACTGCCATCCCTACAAGCTTTGTGTGTTTGTTTTCATTGATTGTAATGTAGAGAGGGAACTTGTCAGTCTATCGGAGGGAATTCAATGCTAATATAACAAATTGTTTAAAATTCAGATATGTGGCCTAGCTTAAGATATAGTTTTAACCATAGCCATTTTGACAATTAAAGAGGATTTAATATATGCTTCTAGCGCCTCATACCTTACATCTCCAGCATTTGGGATTACATGTATTGCATTTCAAATTAAAAATTTGAAACAAAAAATAACCGACATTTAACGGTACATTCGTCGCTTTTCATATCTACACCAAACTATTGAAGTTTATGGTTGAAATGTCCACTTCTGAAACGCAATATAATTGCAAAAGAATATACGTTATTGCCAAAACCCTGCCGCACTTGTATACAAAATCATGTTAAAGGAAATTTGTCATCTTTAAGGGGCATGATAATTAACACCCATCGTTATGTACAAATACCAATTCTTATCATTCTACACTCACACTTGCTAACAAAAATGGCGCCTGTCTTGAGTGGGTGGATTTGATGAATTGTGTAGATATTCTTAAAATAAATTAAAATAATAGATGACGTGAAAATGATAAGTTGGTTGTGCGAAATATCTTGGGCAATATCCATGACAAACCTTTTTTCCGCCATTTTAACCATCATAGTCATCATCATCAGCTTTAGAAACTACAATAAGGACTGTTGCGTGTAGGCTGGTACAATAATAACAAGTGAAAAGAGTGAAGACAACAAGCTTTGTATATTTTAACAAAATAATTTATTTCCCTAGAAAGGAATGTAAAAATTGGAAAATAGGACTTACGGTTTGTGAATATAATCCATAATTTAATCCTAAGAATGAAAAATACAAGTCTTATCACTAAATAGTTCTATTAGAATCCAGGTTCGAATCTCGATGACATACAAATATGGAAGGCGATGACGTCAGATGTAGTCCATGCACGAATGCCAACAATTACTCAATTGAATCACAGTCTATGTTTCCGAATAATTCCAGAATAAATTTCCACTGAATTTCTTTCTCCCAGAATTTATAAAACAGTACACTCGTTTGGTTTTCTAGAGAATAAATTATTAAATTCCAAACACAAATGAATTTAAAAAACAATCTGGTTTCAACAGTAAGAAAATCCTATCCGGCCTTCGAGGTTTCAGAATACAACTGACTGACGAGCGCTCAGAAAGAGTTATATATTCACCCGAATTATCATCCCGTTCTCGCGAGACAGACTACGTGATCTAATAACACTTGAAATACGCAATAAGATATTTGCCAAATTGCACGGAACCCTATCTAAGAACTAGACTATCACTCTAAAATAAATTTTAAAATAAAACATTGCTTATCCAGATTAACACGTAGGCCGAAAAGGACCTTGAAAACAGCCAATCGTATTAGCGTAGCGCTTACACTACCGCGGACCGAGGTAAACTAAAAATATTACTAATGTGATACTTTTTACGTCTTAGATAAACAGAATTACTGAAAAAGAATTTAGAATCCCTGCAATAATCGTTACAACAAAATGCAGTGAAACAAAAATAAAATAGAAAAGAATTTTGAAACTAACACACAAGCAATTTAATTACATATACGTAACAGGACGACGACAACGGCAACGGCTAATGATTAGAATAGAGAAACCTTAAAGACAGAAGAAAGTTATCACTTTTAGTGGTTGATACTTGCTTCTTATTTGGACTATTTTTCAAAGCAACGTCTCTATTGACGGTCGCCAAGTTCTCACAGAAAATAAATACTACTCCATCATTGCCAAGTTAAGACAACAGAAACATACCCCTTTCAAAAATGTATGTGCCTATAACTAAATAATAATAATAATAATAATAATAATAATAATAATAATAATAATAATAATAATAATAATTACAATTACAGCTCGAAAGAAGAAATGAACCCATTTAAACACTAACACTTTATATATTCAAATGAGAGGAAATCACAATGAAATTTCAAATAGTCACAAAAGTCAATTTCGTTCTTCTTGAAACTGTTTATCTTCTACTTTTCACTTTCTTTTGAGACTTTTCAAACCAATGTTCATTTCTTGTTGATGATAACAATTATCGTTACCTTTCTCCGTGACCAGTTTTCTTATGTTTTCGATGTTGGTCATCTGATACGTTTTGTGCATTCTAAAACCCAGTGTCACACATAGCAGGTTTATTACCATTTATATCGAGAGTTGTCTTTAGTCTCTTCAATGGTCCAGCTCGTGGTCGTGTGCTCTCGAATCACCTTTTGCAAAAGTCTTCTGTGGTTTCACATTTGCATGTGAAGTCAAAAATGCGCATTGTCTTAGAAACACACACACACACACACACACACACTCACACACAGACACATTCGCAGACACACACACACATATATTAGTTTGTGGTATTCATTAGTACTAATGTATATATTGTTCTAACTTCGATGTGAAATATGTATTTCTTTCTTATTTCAACAAATATTAATTGAACCTTAAGGCTTTATTGTCGCTTCTATGTCTACGCCGACAACTATATGTACACAAAAGCACACACAAACACACACACATGTCGCAGTTAGTGGATTGTCGGGTCTGTGGTATATAACCTTAATAACGGGAACGTCTTCTTTATAATTAAAAGTTATTCAAACCTTTGTTTGATCAGTTTTATCATGAGGTATTCACTAGTGCTACCGTAGTATCGGTCAATATTGGATATGTAATATTTTTCTGTCGCTATTCAACAAAAATATTTGAACCATCAACCTGTACTGTCTGGTCTATGACAATATATATATATATATATATATATATATATATATATATATATATATATATATATATATATATATATATATATATATATATATATATTATGACCGTTGTACACGGATTGGCCAGTTTTAGTCTGGTCCGAGACCGGGCAATTTTATAGATATATTAGATCTGTAGTATATGGATTGTAGGGTGTGTTGATTACAGACACGTT
This sequence comes from Megalonaias nervosa, assembly GCA_016617855.1. Lineage (NCBI taxonomy): Eukaryota > Metazoa > Mollusca > Bivalvia > Unionida > Unionidae > Megalonaias > Megalonaias nervosa. The sequence continues at coordinate 11,794 of JAECUM010045314.1, forward strand.
TCCTGTACGTTTTGATTGGATCAAAGTGTAGATAGAGGTTATATACTTCTATAATGTTCTTAAACGTAGTGACTTGCATGTTTTTAAAAGATGGAGGAAGTAGTTTTCTTGCGGTATCACGTGCGATAGTGACCGTTGTTTACCGGTTACGTTCTGCTCTGTTTAAAATAAAATGATGTCAAGCACAAAGCAAAATAACATCAAGTGAATCCGTCGACCCATCTTCGGTACCTTTTTCCAGACACGGCATCATAAAATGCATTAAGTAATAATTGCTTTTAAAGGAAACTTATTTTATATTAAATGCGTATTTTGTTTTCGCATTGAAATGCAAAATGAAGAAAATGTTGAGACCACTGAAAACTTACTATGAATGACATTGTGTCACATCATCCAGTGATCATAGGCAATACGCAATAAGATATTTGCCAAATGAAATTAAGATTATTTGCTAGTAGATATTCGAATGTGTCACATCATCCAGTGATCATAGGTCCTCGTTGTAAAATGAAATTAAGATTATAGGTTAATAGATACTCGAATGTAGGTGAGGGTATACCAACTTATAATGCCATTGTTACAGATATGTACCTCCTCCTTCGATTCCGTCCATACAGCTCCGGTGGTTTAGTGGTTAGAGGGTCCTCCTCGGATGTGGGAGGTCGTGGGTTCGATCCTCGGCCTAGTCATACCAAAGACTTATAAAAGTGGTACTAACAGCTACCTCACTAGGTGCTCATCATTAAGAGGTTAGTGTTAGGACTGGTCGGCCTGGTGTCAGGATAATGTGACTGAGTGGGACGTCATGCTACATGTCTGCGGCATGATGCCCCAGTGCTAGACATCACAATAAACTGCCACACTGCCGACGTTGTAGCGATATGATTTTAAAAGTTTCAAAGCTACGTTAAAAATCCAAATCACACACACAAACACACACACACACACACACACACACACACACACACACACACACTATCCGTTAACCTGAGACTCTTAATTATACTCGATAATTTTTAAACTTCATAATAGTATAGACGTTAAATATTGAAAGCTAACGTGACGCAATCGTCCTCGTAATAAGAACTTCATCAGCAGACTGATCTATTCTCTGCTTACTGTTAACATCAAACGAAGGAATAGTGATCGATGTTAACGTATTGTCCCTGATATGTGATAGGTTGTAACGTTCCAAGTCACGGTTCAGGTTTGAGTGCACGGATGTAGGTAGATGATCCCCCTCCCTTCCCCGGGCTAAAACCAGACTTGTTTTCAATCTAAGATCTTCTTTGAGTCCCAAGATACAGTATGGCCAGAGCAGACATTGTGGATGTGCCGTGATATTCCAGGTGAGACTGAGCTTGGCTATGATGTTCATTAAATCTAGTTTTGAACGTCCTTTGCTTTTTTCCAATATAATCGTGACGGCACTCACTTTCACTCCGTCTTTTACACTTAATGTGAGAAATAGGTCCACACGTTTCTAATATTTCATTGCAGTATGGTTTAATACACATTAGGTTTGTGTCACTGAAAAAAACGTGCTGGAGGCATTTGGAAATTCGTCGCATATATGGTGGGATGATGCTACCTTTCAAGTCTATTTTAACAGCTAATGGTCGATTCTTCCTGGTAATGTCATTCCAAATAACGTTCAGCCTGCTGGAAAAAGACATACCTTGAGGGTAGTAATGACATGATCGATTTTGTTTGAAATCCATGGGATCGGATGTAACGACTTTGTCACTATGATGCAATGTTCGGATGACCTCAATGTTCTGATCTAATGGCTGACCCGAGTCAAAATGAAGGTAATGGGCAGTATGCTTAGTTTACGATAAACAATAATTTTTGAAACGTGCCGTCAATGTTTCTGACGGTTTTAGTGCCCAAATATATTAATCCGCCATTTTCCTCTCATTGTATGGCGACAGCAACATCTGGATGAATGATACGGATGTGATCTGTTACAAATTCTAACTTCAGCTTAGTGTGTGGGAGGTTGGTGTGTGTGCGTGTATGTGTGTGTTTCCTACTGAAAGAAACGGGGGTGGGGATGGCGAGAATGTGCGAACGCTAACATCTCAAAGTGTTCCATATACACATTACATGCATCAGGGGAAACTGGTGACCCCATCGCAGGACGGTGTAATTGAAGGCAGCAAGCTTTACTATACAAAAGGTATGTGCTTTTCAAGCAGACCTACAAGAGACTTGTTGCTGTTTGTGTTGAAAGTAATGTCAATGATGTTAATAAAATAATATCCACGTTCGAATCAATTCATGTTTAAGGCTGGTAATATAATATAATCTGAAAGGTCCAAAGTTGACGGGTCGTCGACCGAATAATGCAGTACGCGACCGGACAAGTTTTATCCGATTGACAACCCGAGTCATATACTCACAATGACCAGACAACGGAGACAAAACCAAATTACACAGACTGGATGGAGTCAATTTTTGTTACACAAATTATTGATTGTCTTCTTCTTAACTGAAGGTCTTCGTTCTTTTTCTAGTTTACTTTCAGCGATACCGCGTAATATCTATTCAATAAAGAACACACTGTTAAAAAATGAATCTTTGATATTTGGCCACACAGAAATAACCGTTCACAGCCATACAGGAGTAAAAAACAAAAAACGATACCAACTCTCAGGGCGTTTAGATTGTAGAATATCCACCAATTTTATTAAATTATGTGGAATGAATGATAGAAATTGGATGCCAAATAAGGAGGTGTCGAACCAAATCACTAAACTTACTCGTACTAATTGCACACTACAAATGATATCACATGACGTTAACTTAGGACTTGGAAGATAGGTATGGAGCATCGTTCGGGTTGGGGATCGGTTACCGAGGTGGCGATCGTTAGAAAAGCTTTTAATCGAACATTTTTAAAAAAGTCAGAGAATGAAACAAATATTATTTAAAGTATGGAAGATTATTTCAATATATTTATCCAATAATAGGATCTGGCCTTTACAACACAATAAATTACCAACCATATAGTAGAACATGCATATATGCTCACTATATTAAATACAGAATAACTTGCTGGCAAAGATGTTCGCTTTAGGAGATTTGCCTGGTGTAAAGGCTGAAAACGTATGAATATCTCGTTTCTACCAAGACTATGTCTGTGTTGCAAATCTAAGTCTGCATTTGGAGCAACCGTTGTAATATTGGATCATTTATTATTTATTAGCTATACAACGTTCATGCTAGGCTAGACTCAGTTATTTCATAATTGTAATAAACGGATTGTTTGGCAACTGGCATCTGGGTCAGTGTCTATCTTGACATACTGAAGAACTGAAACATAATTTAACATGTTTATTATTTGAATGATAATCAAATTTACCAATACTCGTAAATTAGTTGACGTAGTCGACAGTGCAAGAATGCAACAACAACTTCACATATTTACTGCAATATACTTTCAAAAATTTTAATTTTATTTTTTGAGAAAATATTAAATGAGCAATCCAAACATCATTAATTTGGAAACTGTATGTTCACTTGAATATTGGTATTTTCTTTTTTGGTTTTCTGCACTATTGATTTGTCTTGCAAAATAATTAAGACATGGTGGCATGGGCAGGCATTCACTTGGGTTCGTATCTTAAATGGGGCACGCCTAAGCTAAGACAATGAAAGATAGTGAAAAACTGGGAGATACTAGCAGTTTTAGAGATGAACGAAATGCAAACGAAAAAGAACCTTAAGGAAGCAGAATTAAATTCAGATTTATATAACCGAATTATTTCGACTTGAATTAGGCTCTGATGTATAACGTAATGTTATTGTATAAATACCTATCGTAATTGTTAATACGAGAATCAGAGAGGATAAATTAAGTAAACTGCGATGTTAACTTAGTTTGACTTCGACTAGACGTTAGGAAATGGTAAGGTGTTTGTTACGCAAAAAGGAACAAATTCACTGCTTCATTAATTTATAACATCAGTTCATAACTGAAAATGTAACTGAAATCATGAAATAAATAAAAAAATAGTTAAGAGAGGTATTGCCTTTCCAAATACTTGTTTCAGCTTGCACTTGGCCTTTAGTTTTCAGGACATATCAGATATTAAAAGTGTTTATTTTTCTTTCTGTTATTTCTATTTATTTGATTTTCATAATCTCTTTTAAATGTTGCAACTGAGGCACATGTTATGAAATATATTTTTATTTTTTTCATTATTTATTATGATTGTTATCATTTTAATTATTATTATTATTATTATTAATATTATTATTATTATTATTATTATTATTATTATTATTATTATTATTATTATTATTATTTACTTGATGCTGACAACTGGAAAGAAAACGCAAGAAGGTATTACGTTGTTTTACGTCAATCAAATACTTCTTGATATATTATATCCAGACTTGGGGTGAAGGAAGGGAAGAAAATATTTACCAAAATATTAGTGTTAATCATAGTACTGACAAATGTTATTATTCTGCTTAGTTTAATTCGTTTTGTTGTCGTGCCCTTAGGATGAAGTCACGTCATCATTTATACAGGTATTTGTGCTTTCTAATCATTTATACTTCACATGTTCGAGAGTTCATTGTATCAATATATAGACAACACTGAATAGATCTATATCCTGGTTCACTTTTATTGATGTCATTTACGAATAACATGCCTTCGATTTGATACAACACGATGCAAATATAAGACCGCTCCGCATGGAGAAAATTAAAATATATTAAGTTGCGTTCATCAACGAAAGAAGCCCACTTTCTGAAACAGCATCATGAACATCAGAAAAATGCTCATGTTCTTTAGCTTTTTAGTTATTATACTGACCAGCATGGATGCTACCAAATTCTGCTTCAATGGAACATTAGATACGAAAACTTTGGCCAAACACTATTTGAAGATATTGTGGTCGGAAGTAGGAACATGGTACCAGATGCAAGCTCAATACAGATATGGGTTAACGTTATACATTAAATGAAGGCATTGCATATAAATCTCTTATTATATATTTATTTTATGGATCGTGCATAAAAGGGTCGAAAGTATTGCTGCCTTCACTCTGTATATAACATTTTCAGGACCTTGGCTGATTTCTATCCAGAAAAGTAACATGATTGTCATCCATTTCTGCACCAAACTGGCGTTAGTTACCAATATAATACGGAACATATATTAAACGTTATGAAAGTTCACTTCATTCACTCTATTTACAACATGTTCATGACTTTTGCGTTTTAATTACAGTGTCACTATTGCGTCCGTGGCATGTAAGAAAGACATCATGCTCCAGGAATTGGGTGTCGTACAGAGCACTCTGACGGCTTTTGAGGAAGCATTAACAGGTAATTTTCTTCTTTTAGTCTTTTGTGGGCTCTACTGTTGCACCATAATCGCTACAACTGCATTACTGCAACATCTACTACTATAACTAATGTTATATGCGCATGTGCTTATGCTAAAGCCACTAATAATACTACTAATAATATTGCCAATGTTAACGCTATAATAACAGTACCACTGCTGCGATTATTATTATTATTATTATTATTATTATTATTATTAGTAGTAGTAGTAGTAGTAGTAGTAGTAGTAGTAGAAGTTTATAATAGTAGCAGTGTTATTGCTATTGTTGTTTCTGTTTTCCACAATTATGAACATCAGAGTATACAAGAACCAGAGGGAAAACTAGACAAAATAAACAAAACCATTTACACATCGTTATATCTAGAAAGCACAAGTTTAAACTAACCTGACCAACATCATCCTGGCAAAATCCATTACATATTGCACAACTGATGACGTTGTGCCATCCATGATGGATGAAGATCTGAAAATGAGAGAAATATTGTAAGCATTATTTTCACGATATGGAACAAATGTCTGCACAAATTACAAAGGTCATTGCTATCAAAACATTAAGCAATTGAATAAATGCATTTCGAAACCGTCTGACCGACTTAAAACTTGTTGGTCAATTTCAATTGTACTTCATTATTAAGCAGATGTCAGCCGATGCAATATACGGCTCTTGGTTGAACGAAAAGGACTGGAAACTAGATAGCAACATATTGTGAATTTCGTGTATGAACCTGATCTTGAAAGGTTGACTGTAAATAATGGAATAAAGATACTTTTGTTAAACCAGATCGCATTTGACCACACTGCTTTATGTTGAAAACTCAAATATTTTCTTACATGTTTTGAAAATTTCAAACCGTGAATAAGAAGGTGCTTCCCAGTCAAAAAGAGTGTCAACACATTTACATAATATATATCATCTTAAATGGAGTATTTGGTAAAGCTAATATTTGTTGCAGACTGCTTCGTAAAGAGCTACGAATACATTGGAAAACGAAACTGTACGGCATCTGGGCTAAGCTGTATGAACTGGAGCAGTATGGTAATAGATACTTCCATTTTCATTATTATAAATACCATAATAAATGATACTTAATGTTCTCGACGTATCGTTATTTTATAAACTAAGGTGTTTCTTTCTGCTAAGACTTCATGAACTGATGCCATAAAGCAATTATGTTTTCAACGAAGGTCTTTCTAAAGAATTTGCAATGTTACTCATAGAGTTCTGTCATTCATGCTAGCCTAAACGTTTTTGTTTTAGAAAAGTAATTTATGGAGAAGAAATATAAATCTTTTTCCAAACATTGTTAGTTTAAAGTGTTTAATTTTGTATATTTCTATACGGTTATTAAAGTATTTTTTGATTGCTGTAGGGATCATCGTATGTAGGAAAAAACACTAGTTCAGCAATTGTTGGGTGCGAAATCCGAGATATTTTCATCTTTTGTTTGAAAATTAAACAACGTGCGTACACAAACTGTGTATTTATGTATTTCGGCGTGACCTAAATGCAAATAATACATATATGGCAATCTGTTATGGGAGTAATTAGATTACATAAGGTATCCATTTTATTAATACATCTAAATGTTGATTCTTTTTTTCAGATTCCACACGAACATAACTTTTACAGTTTCCCCGATGGTTCCATAGAGAATGTAAGTACTTGTGCCGATCAATCCAAAATCCTACTACCTTGCACGATTTGGTCATATTGCTCGTCTCTGTTTGTAAATCAACAATTACCTTTTGCAATTGTAATATAGATTGATTAGTATTGTTCATCGGTCCACTGCCTTCATGCTCTATTCATAATGCAGACGGTCATGGTAATGAGTGAAATAGAAAATATGTGTAGGTTATGATCTTGTTTTTCATACACTGTGTTTTGAATCAAACATAAGCACAGCCTAATATCCAAATGGAATCCATGTGTCTTAAGGCTTGTAACGGAGCTTAGGCATCTTTAAAGCCCATTCCACGATGTAATCTGATGAGAAGATCCATGCACGATTGCATAAAGGAAACAAATTCTCATGACTATAGTTCACAAGTGGGATTTTGATGAAGGTGTATAGATATAATAGCTCTTATTGCTGGCAATACGCACCTGTGTTGAAATGGAAGAGTTTGTTCATTATCTCCCTCTTCAGGGAAGTGTCGAAATATAACTATCAGGATATTGATGTACTTTCTTTTCATTGTAGGGGCAACGGAAGCCCTGGATCGAAAGCTTCCTGTGTAAACTTAATTGGTTAAACTGGGCTTTGATATAAGCAGACTAAAATAAATATTATAGTTGCTATTAAGCTATAGACTGCAAGGTCCATATGACATATTATTTCAGATTATTTTCAACTCACCATTAGGAATGTACCTATTTTATCTATCACAATATTCCTTATATTTTGACAGGCTGGAAACTACTGTCGTGACCCAGATAGAGGTGGCCAACCGTGGTGTTATACCGTGGATCCCAAAGTCAGATATGAAAATTGTACCGTACCAAGATGTGACACATTCCAGTAGAAGCTACAATATCATAGTCACTTATGTAAATCGAAAAAAGTTGCAATGATTTAAGTTTATGATGAAACTAAGAAACTATTTTCTCAATGAAGAGAGAAAGTTATAGACTCTGATGTATGAATATCATTTCGCATAATAGACCAAAGAAACGACCAACCGAACATATATTTTCTTGTTTTTTTTTAGTAATATGAACTAAAAAATATGTTTAGAAAATATTTTGTAAGACATTCAGGAAGCGAATTGGGTTTAAAAACTTCAGCGAAGAACGAAGCTGTTCAAATGTTTATGATTTTTACATGCTGTTGTCGATGTCTGGTCGTACCTCCATGAATGCTCCATGATCGTTTGATACATTGGAGCAGCAGTAGCTCCAACATGGCAACTAAGATGACTGCCATCCCTACAAGCTTTGTGTGTTTGTTTTGCTTGATTGTAATGCAAAGAGGGAACTTGTCAGTCTATCGGAGGGAATTCAATACTAATATAACAAATTGTTTAAAATTCAGATATGTGGCCTAGCTTAAGATATAGTTTTAACTATAGCCATTTTGACAATTAAAGAGGATTTAATATATGCTTCTAGCGCCTCATACCTTACATCTCCAGCATTTGGGATTACTTGTATTGCAAATTTGAAACGAACAATAACCGACATTTAAACGGTACATTCGTAGCTTTTCATATCTACACCAAACTATTGAAGTTTATGGTTGAAATGTCCACTTCTGAAACGAAGATAAGCATGTTTTTTTTTTCATTGATCTTATGATATTCACTCTTTCAATATCGAATTCTTTACCGTCAATATTACTTCCATTTTTATTGTGTATTCATATAGCATTATATTGCTTAACTTGTCTAATTTCTTTACAGCCAGTCAGATTATTATACAAGCTAGACATGTTATATCTATATATAGAGAGAGTATCATATATATGGTCATTATCTAATATGTAATAAACTTAACTTGATTAGTTCTGTTCATAAGACACATTGTTTGTTTTTATATAAAGATCGATATATGATGTAAATGATGCAAACTATGTTATACAGTTTTAAAATATTAAACAAATCAAGTAAGAGAGTAAGATAAGATACAGTCATAGGTAAGAGACACCCGCAGAAACACAGTGACACAACCATCATATATATATATATATATATATATATATATATATATATATATATATATATATATATATATATATATATATATATCACATTTTATTAAATGCCATACACCTGGAACAAATGTAATTTAGATTATGCTATGTATCGCTTTCATTGTATCTGATATCATTAAACTATGCACGATAAATAAAGCAATTTATGTGACATTGTATACATAAGTAGGAAATGTGATACTCACAGTTAAATCTTCGATATGATACGATATATTAATTTCTACATTTACGAGAAAAATATCATTCAGGTTATATTAGACATCTTAAAAACTGTATAAAATAAATTTAATTACACTTACATAAGAGTCGTATTTTAAGGCATCTAATGTATACCAGAAAGTAGGTAATATATGCTAGAAAAGTTTAAAATGAGAGCATTATGTTGACCTGAATAAGGTAGGGCAGACAATTTCGAAAGGCAGTCTGTCAATAACCTTATATTATATAGTGTTTTGACAATAAGTTACCTATCTCCTCTGTCCCCGTTGGTTCTAGTCTTAGGAAGGGCAGTAGCTCCGACTGGGTCGGTGCTTCGTCCTGTGACTTTCCGTCTTCCTTTCTTCACCAAATATATGCCCCGCCATGAATTGAAAAATGGCGCATTTATATATTATGATCTGTGAAACTATTTCGGGGACAGAGCAGAACAAAGAAAATGAAGAATGCTGCTAGATTCAAATATCAGCCATTAACACAAGTACTGTCGCTGCTTTTTATGTTTGTATATAATAACATTTTTAGTGTTTATACCACTGTGTTATAGTTCAGTAGGTATGCGCGTCGAGGTCTAGTTTTAAACGTTGAAAGTTCGCGCATTGGTTTCGAACGTCCCTATCTAGCACTATCAACTGTCTGAATCATCTCCGCCGTAACAATAAAAAGTATATATATATATATATATATGTATGTGTGTGTGTGTGTGTGTGTGTGTGTGTGTGTGTGTGTGTGTGTGTAACGTAGTACTGACGCATATAATTGCAAAAGAATATACGTTATTACCAAAACCCTGCCGCACTTGAATACAAAATCACATTAAAGGAAATGTGTCATCTTTAAGGGGCATGAGAATTAGTACCCATCGTTATGATCAAATACCAATTCTTATCATTCTACACTCACACTTGCTAACAAAACTGGCGCCTGTCTTTGAGTGGGTGGATTTGATGAATTGTGTAGATATTCTTAAAATAAATTAAAATAATAGATGACGTGAAAATGATAATTTGGTTGTGCGAAATATCTTGAGCAATATCCATGACAAACCTTTTTTCCGCCATTTTAACCATCATAGTCATCATCATCAGCTTTAGAAACTACAATAAGGACTGTTTCGTGTAGGCTGGTACAATAATAAGTGAAAAGAGTGAAGACAACAAGCTTTGTATATTTTAACAAAATAATTTATTTCCCTAGAAAGGA
>JAECUM010045316.1:0-44360 GCA_016617855.1 Megalonaias nervosa
ATACTACACTACATTCTAGAGATACATCTATAAAAACTTTAAAATACACGAAATACATATATAAGATTACATTTATCCTTCCAGCCTACCAACTTTATACATTGTATAATTTCTGCATTTTAATATAATACAGATAATTAAATCTCGACTAAATTCATGATAGCCAAAGAGTATAAAATGCATTAGTCGCGATTTAATGCAACAATCGTTTTGACGAAATGTATTTTACTAAATTTAAAATAGAATACTAGTTTGGAATAGGTTACTAAAACACTTCTTTATTACTTGAAGAATATTTTATTTCCAAATTAAATCTAAACATGAAGTTGGTAGCGAATTCGTCTTTTCCAATAATGATTACCATAAATACAAATGAATATAAATTCTTTAAAACAATTAAACATTCCATTATATTATAATAAAAATAGAAAGAACTCAGAAAAATGTTGCAAAAATATAAACTTGACCGTGAAAATCTCTAACATTAAAAAGTTCCTATTCGTTAAAGAAGTTTACGAAGACAGACGATTCTTACCTGTAAGAAAAGATAGTCTCCTGATTCTTCGATAAACGAACTGATTTTGCTCAAGCTTGTTCTTAATTTATACGCAATTTTGAACGTATCCTCACGACCAAATATAGACATTCGTCTAAGTACTTGTGATCGTTCGTTTCGAATCAGAACGAGACTCGTCTCTTCTCACTGGCACTGTGTGCGTCATCAGACAGACAGTTCTGCTGCATCAGCTTATTCGTTTCAAGAAACGCGTGAATCTTCTAGCTTACTCAATCAAAGAGAATTTTAGGAGTTCGCTAGTTCAGCAACTTACAACCGAAATTTGCTGACTTTTGGGCGTAAGAGAAATATATTTTGTAGTACAAAGAGGTTTTGCACTTGCTCGTAAAGGCGCAATCTTTATTAAAATAGTATACAGTTGTAATACAGAAGTAAATAAAATTACTCTCAATATATTATAGAGGAAAATTACTTTCAATATAATTTAATGAAAAATGACTTTTAATACAATTTAGAGAAAAATTAAATCTTAATACTTTTACTCAAAAATTCTGTCCTAATAATAGTATTCGTTAAAAACAATCGAATTTGACGATAAAAACTGATAAGATATTGAAACGTTACATAAATTCTAAATGGGACAAAAGACAACAGTTTGTTCACTGTAAAGGAAATTTTGTAACAGAAAAAAGTAGGTAACACTTTAACTTTTAATGACCTGTAAATGACGCAGAGTCAAGTGTTAGTGTCAAAACTATATGTATACTAGATGGTTGGTTGGTTGGTTGGTTGATTGAATTTTTACGGCGCACCAGCACTCTTAGGCTATTTAGTGCCATACAAAAGGTTATGTTTGATCATTTAAAGGTGGTAAAAGGTTTCGTATCGACCGGCGATACGAAACCAAACAGTTGAAAGTAAAACGATAAGATAATAACGGTGTTAAATAAAGTTTCCCGATCAACGGGGAATGTAAATGATAAATGATAATGAAGACAGATGAAAGGTAATTAAAATTTAGGGACGGTATATATAGCACATAAAACTGCTCAAGGTGATAACGTAAAAGCTATAGCTTATAATAAATGTTTACTTCTTTCAGGAAGTCTATAATATAAGACACGCTTACTGTATCAAAGAGCTCCTAATGTCATGCACATTGTAATATTGATCACGCGTAGGTTGGAGGTCGAAACACTCCAACATAAAGTGCTTAACGGTGAATGGTTCGTTGCAAGAAATGCACTCTGGTGGGTCCTCTCCTTTTAGTATGTAGGAGTGGGTTAAATAAGTATGACCAATTCGAATTCTTGCAATGACTACCTCCTCCCTACGGACGGCTCTGTAAGAACGAGTCCATTCTCCTAGGGATAGCTTGATGGCATGAAGTTTGTTATTCACGGCATCATTCCACGATGCCTGCCATTTCTGACGTAAACATTCTTTTATACTAGGTTTAAAATCTGTATACGGTATTTTAAAATCAGGTGGTTCTAGTGATAGGGCCATTTTAGCAGCGCGGTCTGCTTTGTCATTACCTTTAATGCCAATATGGCTGGGTAACCAACAGTATACTATATTGTGGGAGGTACTCAGCTTAGTATGTTTGAGGAGAATATTGGCTAATAATGGGTTCTCCAGTTTTCTATGATGTAGTGACTGAAGTACTGATAGTGAGTCGGAGAAAATGATGCTGTTTAAAATACGTTTGTTTTCAATATATTGCAAAGCAAGGTCAATTGCACTGATTTCGGCTGAAAAAATCGATGTACCATTTGGTAAGCGAACTTTTGTTGTGTGTTTTCCACTAACGAAGGCTGCAGCAGCCTTTTCCTCATCTTTTGATCCATCAGTATATATTCTTGTATAATTTTCGAATTGGGTGAGGAGTTCGTGATAAGAGTTGTGGAAAATGGAAGGGTTTGTCTCCGATTTTTTTTTCCATCGTGTAACGTAAAAAGTACCTTTGGTTGTTGAAGTAGCCAGGGAGGTGTTTCGGAGATGGACGTTTTCTGAATTTTTGAAAGATCAATTTTGGTACTGTCAAGACAAGGTAATATTCTAATGCCAAAGGTAGGTGTGGCGTTTGGTTTATTTTCGTATAAGGTTTTGTATTTGGGTTGAAAAACAGCCGAAAAAGCAGGGTTCAGAGGGTCTGATCTTAATTTGAGAACATACTGTGCGGAAAGCATTTCTCTACGTTGTGATAAAGGCGGTTCGTTCGCATCAACGAGTAGGCTTTCACACGGGGATGTCTTAAATGCTCCCAGAGCGAGTCTTATTCCCTGACGATGAATTGGATCAAGCATCTTCAAATAGGACTTCCTAGCTGAACCATAAACAACGCAACCATAGTCTAGTTTCGAGCGAATAAATGTTCTATATAAACTGAGTATGACTTTTCTATCAGCACCCCAGTCAGTGTGCGCTACTACTTTAAGTAAATCTAGAGATTTCAAGCATTTGGCTTTCAGATTCTTCAGGTGTGGAATAAAAGTCAGTTTTCTGTCGAAGATAATACCTAAAATCTTTGTTTCCTCAACCACTGGAATAGGTGTTCCATCCAGCGTGAGTTTAGGTTCGTCATGATGTCTTCGTAACTGACAGAAATGCATACATACAGTTTTTGATTTCGAGAATTTGAAACCGTTAGTATTGGCCCAATTTTGAATCTTATTGATATTTTGCTGAAGTTGTCTTTCAGTTGTATGCATGTGCTTTGATCGATAACATATTAAAAAGTCATCGACGTACAAAGAGCAATCTACACCAGGAGTCAGACACTTGGTGATGCTATTAATTTTTATGTTGAAAAGCGTCACCGATAAAATACTGCCCTGGGGCACACCCTCTCTTGATCGTGTATATCAGAGAGGGTGGAGCCCACTCGTACCTTGAATTCTCTGTCTGAGAGAAAATTTGATATGAAAGAGGGCAGACGGCCTTTTAGACCCAGATCGTGCAGGTCTTTTAATATTCCGTACTTCCATATTGTGTCATAGGCCTTTTCCAAGTCAAAGAAAACCGCTACTAGGTGTTCCTTCTTGATGAAAGCATCGCGAATAAATGTTTCCAGTCCAACCAGATGATCAACGATACTACGACCATATCGAAGGCCACTTTGGAAAGGAGATATTAGATTGTTGGTTTCCAAATACCATACAAGCCGAGAATTGATCATTCGTTCCATTATTTTGCATACGCAGCTAGTCAGTGATATGGGTCTATAGTTGGTAGGATCTGCCCGGTTTGGGAATTGGTATTACTGTTGCTTCTTTCCAAATGTTTGGTACATTACCTGTAATCCATAAATCATTGAAGATTTCCAGAAGAACTGTTAAGGATGGTTCTGGAAAGTGTTTCAAAAACTGGTAATGTATATCGTCAGGCCTTATTCAAAGATTCCATAAGCTCCGACAATGAAAACGGTTGGTTATAACTCTGAGTTATTCGATGTGAATTTCAACTGTGTCTTTTCTTTTTGAGCTTTTAATCTTCGGAAAGCTTCTGAATAATTAGACGATGAGGAATTTTTAGAGAAACAATCAGCAAGTATATTAGCTATTTCATTGGTATTGAAATTGTTGTTATTTAGTTTCAGATGTCTGAAACAATTGTGTTTTCCCTTTCCATTTATTTTGCGGATCGTGTCCCAAACTTTCTTTATAGAGGAACGAGAATTTAAAGTTGAAACATATTTTTTCCATGATGCTCTTTTACTTTCTTTAATCGTGCGGTGAGCTTTGGCCCGAACAATACGGTACTTAGTTAAATTTTCGGGCGTTGGACGATTATTGAAATTTTTCAGTGCTTCTCGGCGTTGTCTAATTGCTTCTTTACGTTCTTTGGTGAACCACGGTTTTGGGGTTCTTTTACACTTTGGTGAGGACTTAGGAATGGATTCTTCTGCAATCTCAATTAAAACAGTGGTAAAATATCGAATAGCGTCATCGTCTTTTAGAACCGTATCCCTGTTAAGCCTAATTGTACAAAGTGTTTCAAACTTGCCCCAGTCGGTTTTCTTAAAGTTCCACCGTGGAACTGCGTCATCAATTTCAGAGTTAATATTTTTAAGGGAGACTGGAAAGTGATCACTGCTGTGAAGGTCATCAGCGACATTCCAATTATAATCCAAAAGTAGCGACGGAGAACAAATTGACAAGTCGATACACGTGTATGTACCCGTTCCTGGGTGTAAGTATGTCGGAGATTTGGTGTTATATAGACACAAGTCGTGTCTGGTAATGAAATCTTCGACCTTTTTGCCCCTGTCGCTTATGTAATTTGATCCCCATAAAATGTCATGGGCATTAAAATCACCGAGTAAAACAAATGGTGCAGGAAGTTGTTGAACAAGCGTGTCTAATTCATTTGGTAATAGGTTGGTGTTTGGTGGTATGTAAATAGAACAAAAGGTAATCACTCGATGTAGAGTGACACTCACAGCAATAGCTTGCAATTTGTGTTTAATGGGATGACGCTATGAGGGGCTCTATTGTTCACAGCAATAGAGACTCCTCCTGAGGCCCTGTCAACATTCTGAAAGTAGGTGTTAAAGAGGGAATAGTTTTTCAGTGTGATGTTATCCGTATCTTTTAAAAAAGTTTCCTTAAGGCATAGTATTGCAGGATTATATTCGTTTAAAAGCAGAAGAATATCATTGTAATTAGCTTTGAATCCTCGACAGTTCCATTGTATGATGGTGTTCTTCATTATAAGTTTAGAGTGGAGATTCTGGAGCTAGGTTAGACCTTTCGCGGAGAGAGTCTGTATGATTATTTCTCTGGAGGAAGTACGGGGATGATTTTTTTGTTAGGTTTGGAGCTATTTTGAGAACACGGAGCAGTATCTTCTGCGTCCATGCTCTCAATGTTCCAAACCTTTTTATAGAGTTTGATGGGGTCATCTGACCCCTTTTGCTGCCTATTTCCTTGAGATCTATTTTTATTCTTTGATGATTTCGGTGTGGGGTATTATTAAAAGTTGTTTGGGTAGATGCCGTGGGTGGATCCGTCTGTGTTTGAGCGTCCTTCGTTGCTTTGGGATTGTTTTTAACTACAGTGGAGAAGGATGGGCCAGGAAGGGATGTTTTTGCCTGTACAAGCTTTCTGGCCTCTGGATAGGGAATGTTGGATGTGTATTTAACCCTCTGTATTTCTTTCTCCTGTTTCCAGGTATCACAATCCTTGGAATTGGCGTGGTGCTCCTTTCCACAGTTGACACAGTGCGGAGTTGCTTTGCACTCAGATTCCTGATGAGAGCGGTCTCCGCATCAGCCACATATTTGGCTTTTTGAGCATCGGTCTTCGTGATGGCTATATTTCTGACACTTATAACATCGGAGTGGATTTGGAATGTATACATCAACCTTCACTTGCAAAACGCCAACTTTGACCACTCTGGGTACTGTTGGTTTGTTGAAGGTGAGTACAATGGTGTTGGTGTCCTGCAGGTTGTTGTTACGTTTAATGCGTATTCTGCAGACTGCAATACACCTTCGTTTTTCATCCCTTCAATGATATCCGTGTCGCTGACTCCAGCCAATTCACGACAGCGAATCACGCCTTTGGACGAATTGAGTGTTGTGTGAGCGAACCAGGTCACTGGAATGTCGAAAAAAATTTTCATTTTCTTGAGGTTTTCTGTTTGACCTCGTCGCTCACACTCGACAAGTTGGCAGCCCGATTTCAACTTTTTAACACCTTTTGGTGTACCAATTAATCCCATAATTGTTTTTTTCAATAACAAACGGAAAGAGTACATTAAGCGGTTTTGTGGCATCTTTAGACTGTATAACCATGAAGCGTGGAAATGAATCCACACCACATGGTTCGTCATCCGAGTCAGATACTGTTTTGGTACGCTTCAGTTGATATTTTTTGGAGTTTTCCATTTTTTTTTTTTTTTTAAGGACTTCAGCACCCGTGCTCCCCACCCACCATGGAGCCCAACAAGGGGACACTTTTCAAGTGCCAGGGATACACAGGTGTTATACTCAGTCGGTAAAATTACCTCCCGATTGACCCGTTAAGCCACCGCCTTCTAGGAAGTCTTCTAAGACTTGGGAAAGGGAAAGTTAAAGGGATAGAATGTATGGGCAACGGTGGTATCAAGAGAGATACAAGGAGAAAGATAATGGAAGTAAGCGAGTAAATAAAGACCTCCTAGGGCTCGGCGTGACCAGCCAATTTGTCGAGACCGGGCCCATCCCGACCACCCGTCTAGAAGAAGTAGAGGCCAAAGTAGTGTGTTGCATTGGAAAGCCTCTGCTCAACTACCAGGATCCTTTCCTCCCCCGACACGGGTCGCAACCCACGGCAAACAGGTTGCCTCTACTTAGTCGCCTCTTACGACACGTAGCGAGGCACGGCGGGTCAATTCTACAACCCCGGACTCAAAGGGGGACTAGAATTTAGAAGAAAATGGGATTTGTAAAATAGTTTATAGAGGTTGACCTTCTATAACTAAAGTCTCAGCAAGAGAAGAAACGTAAGCTCAGCAGTATATTTTCTGTAAATATATATAGTCGTATATCTATCTCTCAGGGTAATAGTCATCACAAAAAGTAGCTCACTGTGATGAACTTTTCACACTGTAACGATTACTTCAGATTTTTTATTTTTATTTTAGCTGAGCTTTCCCGACACCGTTGCGAGTGCATGCATGAACTTTGACGGGTGTCTTTATGTTCGAGGTTGTACCCACCACGTGCAAAATAGAGCTCATAATGACTCACTTTTCTCGCTTCAGTGATTAATTTAAGTTATTGCATTTTACTTAGTTTATTTTACACAGTTCTGCTTTAAGCTCAGTTTTACAGGCAGCGTTGTGTACAAAAACATGAAATTCAAATTATTTCCATAACATGTTAAAAGTTGCACAGCTCTCCACTGAAAACATTGCACCAGAATCTGGATCAAAACATGCAATAACTCTAACAAAAAGTAGCGTGAATACAGTGATGCGCTGACATACTTATCTTCAACCGATGACCATAACAGTTCCCAAGTTTCATAGAAATGGATCAAAATCATTAGACTAGTCGAGTTCAGAAGATTATGTTATACACTTAATTCAGCTACCAGTCTCAACGGACAAAATAACTCATAAACAAATTGCATGAACGGAGTGATTTGATGATGTGCGCATCTTCAGGTGATGATCACAATACTTAACAAGTTGAATGGCAATCCATCAAAAACTGCAGGACAAGTTGCGCTAAGACGTTGTTTGCCAGACGGAAGGATGGACAGGCGGATACTAGTATTACTATATTCAAATACTTTATAGTGGCGGAGTGTGAAAAAAAGTATTCATATGGTTAAATATGATCAATGCAAATTTTAGAAGAGGAACTATCGAGTTTAATCACATTTTACTGCCACGGGTCGTGTTCTTCATCTTTAGATGTTGGTCTCAATATTTATCATCTTCTAATTCTAAATGTATGTATGATTCGTCTATAATAAAGAAGTGATCTCCAACGAGGCTGAGAATCTAATGTTTACTAAACATAAACAGAGCTGGAAAAAACAACACTGCAGTACGTGATATTTAAAACTGTTCTATAAGCTCAGGACTTAAAGCTTACTAAAGCTCAAGGTCAGTGTATATACAACCTATATCTGTCTGAGGCGCCGTAGCGGACAAAAGCTGGTTCAATGAGAAAGTTGCAGTAGAAATTTCGATGTCGTATGCCGTGAAATCCAATACCACGTGTTGGATCAAATTGCATGTCCTTAAATTTCCATTATCAAGATCGAGATTTTAGATTTTATATATTGAATTATGCAGTGGTGGTTTAAAGTTCTATTTCTTATGTCGACGTATTACAGTGTATATTTTGAATTACACAGCGGTGGTTGAAATTTCAATATCATATGTCGAGAATCCCTAATTCACACGTTGTATGTAACTGTTTGTGATGAAAGTTTCATTTCATATGGCGAGTATTTAGATTTCATTTCTGTTGAATTTCACAGCAACAAGAAGCAGCCTTTGTTTAAAAAGAACACGGTCCGTTCACGAGAGCGACCTCTAGCGAAGAAATTAATAGTAATTCTCGACCTGTGAATGGTAACTTTCGAACTGTAAATGCATGAAATGTAATGGCGCCTCATAATTGAATACACGAATGATGTATCTTAATACTCGGTATTATTTTGAATTGTTAAAGTGGACGTTGTGTAATGTTACTATTAACACCAACACATCATTTCACCATATAAAAATAACAATTCTGACAAGCATAATAAAATGTCCAACAACCGCTGCGTAATTCAACAGATACAATCTAAATACTCTACATACGAAATGGAACTTTCAGCACAATCAATGTGATTCAACATGTTAAATTGAAACTCTAGACATAAGACAACCGCCGTGTAATTCGGAAGATACAATCTAAAAACTCGACATTGGACATAGAAGTTTCAACCAGCGCTGTGTAATTCAACAGGTAAAATCTAAATACTCAACATATGAAATGGAACTTTCAACAAAAACTATATGACCAATACGTAAATTAGGAATTCTCGACGTATGACATTGAAATTTCAACCACCGCCGTGTAATTCAAACGACACAATCTTAAACCTCGACATAGAAAATATAACTTTCAACCACTACAATTTAATTCAACAGATACAATCTAAAATCTCGACCTAGAAAATGGAACTTTACGGACAAGCATTTTTGATACAACACGTGAAATTGGAATTCTGGACATCTGACATTAAAATGTCAACGGCAACGTTCTGATTGGACCAGCTTTTGTCCGCTACGGCGCATCATACATCTGGTGAGCTCCATGAGCTGTACATATTTTAGTTGTTCATGTTATGGTGTCGTTCATCGAACGATAGAGCCGTAAACATTTTTGATTCTACTTTACACACAGCTGAATCGTGAGTTTATCTCGCTGAACGTATGTGACGTCACTGGCACCAAAAAGGCCATCTTGACTGCAGTCTGTTATTGCTATAACGGGGAACAGCATCTTCCTGTTTGAGCACTAAATTGTTCCAATCGATAAATAATAGATAGACACAATATGCTGCTGAAGAGAAATGACGTGTTTAACCTTGTAATTAAATGACACGTTAGCGTGTAAGACAAGGCTCTTTCATCCTTTTGCTTCTGTAGTTTCAGTAAACCTGGGAATGTGCTTTTTCAGTAAAGTGACTATAAATTGGACCAGAATATTGATCTTCATATATAGCATAATAATTACTATATCAATAAATTTATTTTAAAAAAAAAACAAAACAATGTATTTCTCTAGCTGTTTTCAGGCCTTCTCAAAGTTCTTGACTGCGTCCACAAAATAGTACCATTCTTTGCAAGAAACTTCGGAAAAACGGATCTCTATTAGTACGAGAGAAAAAGATTCAGACAAACTATTATGTCTTTCTTCTGAATGACAAATAAAACACGGTTGGTCCAAAAGAATATAATTTATTGCTGAGAGAGAGAGAGAGAGAGAGAGAGAGAGAGAGAGAGAGAGAGAGAGAGAGAACTAAACGATTAATGGATTGATTGTACTGATGATTTTTCTGAGATGTTTGACTGTACAAGAAAAGAGACGAATGGGATAATTACACCAAACCTTCTTCTTGTACGTTTTAGATCAAAAATTCTTGTAATTTCTTATAAGAAATATGTGTCGTCAAAATTAGCATTGTGCTTTTCTCAGAAAACCGTTTAGCGATACTAAAGTACTCCACCAGAGGCGAATCACCAAACACATCAAATTGATGTGGATTCTATCAAGTACTTCCGAAGTTATTTTAGAGCCTGACGAAATGGCTCAGGATGTTCTGATCGCAAAAAGGGGTCAGCACGATCCAGTTTGTAGCACTAAATTGGTTCAACTGACAAGAAGCACACAAAAAGGTGTATGCATTTAAATTGAATTGATACTTTATCCAGCAACTCTGTGGGGAAAATGAATCTATATAATATCTTAAAATACAAAAAATACGATATTTCATGCTTTCACTTTTACACTTTCCGTAAACTGAAATAAGTGATCTCTTCAGTAAAGTGACTATAAATTATACCAGAATATTAATATGTATATAGTGCGGTCAAATTGCAGTATTGCTCACATCGAAAACATGAATGAATTTATCAAGTCATTTTGTTGCCTTCTAAAATGTTCCTGACTACATCAGCAAAACCGTATCATTTTTGCTTTAAATCTTTGGCTGTGAAATGCTGTTCTCATTTAGTAAATGAGGATAAATATTGAGACAAACATCTATCTCGTTTTTTTTTTTTTCAATGGCACATAAGAAATAGTGGCTGGTAAGGAAAACATTATTTATTTTGTTACTATGGGGAGAGAGATCGAGAGATCGAGATCAATTCAGTTATCATTATATGCGCTAAGGTTTTACGCACAGATGATTTGTTTCAGAATTATTTTAATAAAACATGTCATTAATGCTATAATCAATTCTTTCTGCGATTTCGGCAATCATCTTTAAATTAATATGAATTCAAAAAGCAAAAGAATCTTCAAACAACTGAACGAACAAACAGAAGTTGGAGCAGATTGAGAGAGTACGAATGCAAATAAACGAATGAATAAATGCATGTGCAAGAAAAAAAATAAAATAAGAGAACCGCGAAATATTGGATGCAAGAACAAATGAGTAAAAATAGGAGGATATGAAATACAGTTATGATGTGTAGATTACAGTAATGACAAAGTTTACTCTTCAATTTTAGCGTTTTCATTAGATGGGCAATATAAACAGCAATATAACTTATGGCCCAGGTGTGGACAGAAGAAATTTCGAAAATAGCTGACAAGCCAGTGGTCTCCCCTGATAAGAGGATCTGAGAAAAGAAACAAGTTTGGGTTTATGATCTATATTTTTGAAAATAAATTGGGAAGAAATATCAACAACTATTATTAGGAACAACAAAAAAAGGGTGTGGAAAGTACTTGCAAGTATGGAAAATTGAACTCTTCTATTTGCAACCGATGTCCTGAAAATAAGTTAAGATTAGTATATATTATCAACGGTTGAGATAGAAGAGAGTGATGAGTGGCACGAATGACGTCACGTTGAGAACGGTAACTATTGTAGTCGTTACTGAAACTCGGCTGCGTTTTTCCTCTCGGGATAGGCGGTCGCTGTTTCAAATCATAATTAGGGAACTATTTTACATTTATTAAACCCAATGACTTACTGGCTGTGTTTAATAAGATGCTATTAATTAAAGATTCGTAACAGTAACAATTTCTGAACATACCGCGATAGGCACCAAGGTATACCGCAATTAAGGACAAAATATTTTATGTTTTGGGGAAGGGACCTGACACTATTTAAATGAAATTTCTGTCTGTCAATAGTTTGAAAAAAATATTATATTGCTCTGATTTATAACAAAATAATATCATATAATATCCATTTTATCTTTGCAAAACAATGAATTATCTAGAGAAAAAGCAAATAAAATATTTCAGCAAAAGAAAAATTGCAGCCGCCACCACCACCCTTCCGTAAATGAAATAATCAGTACCTAATAGTAAATGAATTTGCTATGTGTATATTCAGTGTTGTTTAGCATATATTGTAATCCAAAAACTCTAACTCGAATTGGATGATTAAGCTTACACTGTAGCTGACAAAATGTGAAAAATAGCGTTATGACATTAGAGAGCTTGTTAATAAAAATAGGATGTGTTGCCACAATTTACTTGCTACGGTGATGGTAATAATAGGTAGGGAAACTTTGAGTGGGATGCAAACACCCAGGCAAGATAATTATTAGTGCGATTCAATAAACATAAAACACACTTACTCATCAAACGAGAAAACATTTAGTGGACTTGAGAAATTACGTAAAATTCAAGCAAAACAAATGCTCTCCTGAAAACCTTAGGATGAGTCGCAGCCTTACAAAACAAATACATGTATTTAACACATTAACTTACGATAGTTTATAAAATAAAACGATTATTTTATTTTGCTTTTCTAATCCGAAATTTTTCGAAAAAATTTGGATTTGGCTTGAACATCTTTCACAACATCAGATTTGACCAGTAATTTGGCATATGTGACACGTGTCTAACATGTGATTAAAAGCGCCATAACTATACTGGTAAATATATTTGTAATATTCAAATTAATTTGCGGCAAATACAACCGTTGTGTACGTAAAATAGATTTTAGGATTATTTTGTCATGCAAAATGAAGAAATGATATTAATATCATTAAATTCGTAACAAGATTACTCGGGAATTTCCGTATGTTCGTTACTGATTACTGACGGAAACTAGCGAAGTACCGGTACCGTGCTAAATAATAATAATAATAATAATAATAATAATAATAATAATAATAATAATGATGATGATAATAATAATAACAACATAGTCTTAGCATTGCGCCTAATCAATGGAAGCTCTAAGCGCTTTACAAAATTATATAACAAATTAAAACATATACAACGACAAAAATACAAAAGCAACCACCATGAAATTAAAAAACGAAAAGATGTTAGGTTTGCTTGGGTGTCATGCATTACTTGGGTTCTATTTATCATACGGAGATTTCTCTTATAGCAAATAAAGATCAATAGCGGCCTTTACGAGGTTTGAAAGCTGCGATCGCACTTGGCACGCAAGGGGGGGGGGCGATTTTTTTTACATTTATTCTTACTAAATCTGCATTTTATATTAAAATTTCATCCGTTTTATGTGCCAAATAGAGACGATTATTTCGTAAATAAAACAAATCTGTATTTGTTTATGAATGTTACACAGAATTTCTTCAGGGATATAGAAATTAGATTTTGGGGGTCCTAAAACCGCCGCTGTAGAGACGGAGGCTTGGGGACTGATACAGTGATATGGCATATAATGCAGAAGTGATCTAATGCAAGTTCGTGGGATACCAATGAAGACTGTAGAATACTATTTTCAGGTCTGTGAAGAATCCAGTCCAAAATGTGACCATGTTTATCAGTGGGTTGGCTAACTGACTGACTGAGGTTGAGGATGTGAATAGAATATAGGAGTTTTGATGTGTATGGATTTTCAGGACAGTCAAAGTGAAAGTTGAAATCTCCAAGAATAATTAGGTTGCCACCTATCGAATTTCCATATTCCAGGAGATTAGGAAACAGCTCCATAAAAAGAGATTCAGTCAGCTTGGGTTTTTTTCGACCAGAAGGAGGTGGAGGCAGAAAAAATAGACTGATATTCGTTCAATTGTGAGTGAGGTTTGAACCAGTTTCAACGATGTGTGTTCGAAACTAAAAGTTTTAGTGTAGTTAAGACGGTGAATTATGGAGTTTTCTTTTCTTGCGATGACAGCAATTTCTCTTCCGCGGGAGAGGCGTGGGAACGACTTGATAGAGTAACCAGAGGGTGTTAGATCAACACACTTTGGTTCGTCGCCTGATTCTTTATTAGCCATGTTTCTCTTAGGATAAAGACGTCGAGTCCTGACTCGTAAGCATAAACAGGTCGACTGGTAATAAAGTGATGACATGGTGTTTAAAACAAAACGGTGCTTATAACAGGGACCATGATATACTGAGACAACTTATAATGGGGTGCTTTGTATTAATATTACATCATGTAATAGATCCACGACAAAGGTCATGTTATACTGAGACAGCTTATGGTTCGTGCTTTGCCTGTTTAACGATCATCACATGATCAACACTTATCTTTTAGGAATGATTAACTACAACACTATGATGGCTCATGGCTCTGCTATGGATCATTAACTGCAATACCCAGTTTTGTAATTAGACAATATTTTTAATTAACTTTGACAGTCCCCGATCACATGAAAATAAAACAAAAAATGCAACATATTCAGATGTATTCATCACAATATAGAATCACATTTAAAGATCTGTGGGATGAAAATGTTTATAATTTATTTTATAATTTTAAATATTTGCATCCATTTTTTATTTAAATGAAATATAATTTTTTAGGTGCTTATTAATAACACAAGTTAATGTACAATACGTCAACTTGTTAAGCATTACATTTTTCTAACAGGTGATGCTTGTGTTATGTGAAGTGGTGATAATACATACATACATACATACATACATACATACATACATACATATCAAATACATACGTAGTTATGCACAAACATAAAAAGGCGTGCTTATGATATTATTAAACACCAGTAAGTTGAACTATTTAGTCTCATGTAACTGAACTCTTGCGTTGCTCCGTGACATCTCATGGACTCACCCGAGAGTTGAACTAGATTTTGACTTCTCTCGATCATTCATTTCGCAAAAAGATTATGCTCTTATCAACTGAATAAGCTCATAACACGTGCAATGATTAATAATAATAATAACAATAATACGACAACGACAACGAAAAGGAAGATAAAGAAGAATTGCGGCAGGGGATGACGATGAAAAAGTTACATTCAACATCAAATGTGAGTCATTTTGTATTGGAAAATAAACACAGGCATGATGGTTTAGTCTTTAAAAATCATAAACGCCATATAAACTGAAGCTAAAGGAACACTGTGAAAATAAAAAAGTTAACATCATATTTGCAAATTGCGAAAAAATTGCATTTTTGGGGTCTAATTAATTACAACCTTTTTGCTTATTGGTTATTTAGGATGTTTTAATTGTGTATATTGTTAAAAACTGTTACACTATGATGACACGAGAGATGACATTATACACGGATTTTGTACCCTTCTCGATAGGAACCAGCACATGTTTCTCCTTGTGTACTTTCTCTTTAGAAGTGAGTAATTTATTTAAAACGGTTTCGGGTTTCAAACTTAAGTGTGAAAGTGGAATTGGAAGTATTAGCAGGATTTTACTGATATTTTTCGATGGGTCAATAGGTGATTTTGCCACATGCAAAAGTTATGATCCTTGTTAAAATGTTATAAAAGTTATTCCCCTTTCATTATGGCAAAATGTAACGTTTCCCACTTTAATTCATTTGAAGGGACTCGTAATGTGAAGGATTCACATTCATCCGGATAGGCATAATGCGAAGACATTTTACAGGATGTCATATAAATAACATTTCCGTTCACTAAAAATAACATAATTGCTTTTCAGAAAATCAGAGTAAGAATAAATTGGTAAAGCATAGAGCAAACTGCTTGGGTCAGTTATACGAATCATACCACGAATGCATACCGATAACTGTTATATCGACAACCTTAGTTATTTATGAAGCAAGCATTCATCAAGAATCTGCGAATGAAAGGAACTATTTTTATTTTTCATTTCAACTTCTTGGTCAATCTTAAGATCAGTCTAGTCACATAAATAACTGAGGTTTTTCAGGAATATTTGATGTTCTTATTTTCCGAAGAAACTTCCAGCGAACAAAATATTTAATTTTTCTGCAAATTACTACGCCTACGAACATTTGAAACATATTTTGTCTCGCCGAAATAACCGGAGTAGTCCGAATGATCAAACTTTTTTTCGCATCATTCGCAAGGAGAGGTAACTTGTCGGCAACACATTTGTATCCAGCTGGTCATTGATAAATGGTCTATTATCAGTTGATGAAGTATGTTAAAAAACATATTTGCATCACGGCAGGATATCTGAAACGATGTATTTGTTTGGTTTTCTTCTTGTTGTTGTTTTTAAAAGAAACTTTAGGATCGTGTCGACACTAACCCTACCGATTCAGTCTCTGTTTACACGACATGCCGATGAATCGATAAGAAATGTATGTTTATTTATGAAATTATGGCAAAGCTACACGAGGTTCAAGATGTCTTTCACGATCTACTTTAGTACAGGGGTGAATGAGTAATTCATGCTGTTTTATACTTTGGTCATTTTGATGGTAAATTAGCAATGAGTATTGCATTAGATTTGCCATTGTCATGGCAATACTTCTGTCCAATAATATTCAATAGCTGGTTTTAGACTGACGATTGACGTACGGATTCTATTTCGTTCCGAGGAAGGACACTTTCAGAAACTTTTTGAACGCAATCTCTCGAGTTTTTGCTTCCCTGAGCTGGCGTTCTGCTCCGCCAACGTGCCATCGCGAGGCGGGAAAAGCTTTGATGGAACTGTGACGTAGTCATTTTCTGGACGTTCTTTGACCTTTCCACCTTTATTGACTTGCGCATACACACCCTCGTCACGAGACCTCCCAGACATTTCTCTAAACTTTACTGCATCCCAGACTGGATCATAACCGTCATCACTTGACGAGTCACGTTGACAACAGGCGGATGGCCCCCTTGTACCAAGAGTATCATAATTGGAATTTTTTCCTATCTGGTCTCTGCGCGTGACTTTAGCGTACTCATTTCCGCCCACCACACCACAGTTTTCAGTGGAACGCGAACAAGCTCCTTTTGGTTCGGTGTTGGTGCTCTGTCCAGTTTTCCTTGGGTACAAATCAGCATTTGGTAGGGGCCTGTGTACGTTCTGTGGATTTTCACAAAAAGAGGAGGTGGAGGCAGAAGCGGAGGAAGATGAGCATGACGGTCGTATATTTTCTTCGTCTAGGTCTACGTAATTGGTGTGGATTTCTGACAATTCGTCGTTAAAACTGTTACATTTTCTGCAATATTGAGATGACAACATGTCAGTACGTCATTTCCCATAACCAACTAATGAACTAGAGCAGGGCAAATAATCGATTTTTACCTTTCATTTTTTTTACCTGTTTTCACATTACTTCGTGAAAAAGATTTCCTGAGATTCTCTTGGTTTGAGGAAACCAACTGAGAAAATAATAAACTCTGACAACATATACATTTACCTGACTTTTAGCACATCTATCTATCTGTCTATCTGTCGGTCTGTCTTGAGAGTTTCCAATAAAATACTTATTGATATTATTGATTAAAGTTACAAAAATGCCATGAGTATTCACTCACTAATCAATACACATTTAATTTTTATTGCAAACCGAAACATTCGTAGAGTCTAATAATCAGAGACACGCTTACCTTCGCTTGATAACGATGATGACTAAAACGGTGATGACAATGGCAAGAATCCATGCGAGTGCCCCTATTGTGGCATACATCGCAGCATGAGAACCTGAAAAAATCAACATTGACACTGAAGTTATTATTTAATGAACGAACGAATTAATGAATTATCTATCTATCTATCTATCCATCTATCTATCTATCTATCTATCTATCTATCTATCTTTATGCTTTCAGGTTTTATAAATATTGTTTCATGTTTTTGGCTTCTTTATGCCTCTGTCACTGTTTGTTTCATTTACCCAGTGCACTTTTGTAAAGTAAAAAAATGTTATTTTGGCTCTTAATAGATACGACTTATCGAGATCAAATGTTTATATCTTCCTACAATGTGCACCCCATGAAGTATCACATTAAATCATACTCACTTTTTTGTCCAGTTGAAGCTTGGGGCTGAATTGTTGCTGAAAGTAAATAAAGTGTGCGACTTTGTAGGATTCAACTTTGGTATGTAATGCCCAAAGAAACAAATATCTATTATTACATTTTTTAAATTATGTTCCGCGATGTATGAACTACACGAATTATACATTTCCAGAGAGACAACCAATCAGATTCAGATACATTAACTTGCAAATAGGCCGTCTCCAAATGGCCCATGTACATTTCAAGTAGGACATCTCCAAATGGCCCATGTACACTGCAAGTATGACGACTCCAAATGGCCCATGTACAATGCAAGTAGGCCGACTCCTAATGGCCCATGTACATTGCAAGTAGGCCGACTCCAAATGGCCCATGTAGACTGCAAGTAGGCCGACTCCAACCAGTCCTTGTGCACTATACTAAAAAGATGGTCATCTGCTGAGAATGATGTGTACAAAGACCTAAATAATCTCGCAAAAATATATAAGAAATTGTCCAGGAAATATTGAAAGATAAACTTAACAAACTGAAGTGAAAATAGAGAATCTGAGCACATGAACCCCAAACGAAAGTGAAATAGAATATCTCATACAAGATTTGTATACATAAAGTTCACTCTCTTATTGCAGAAAAAACCCATATAGTTTCAGGTAACCGATAACCACCACACCCGATAGACGAGAACCTAATTACTCAAGAAAAGAGTATAAAAGGC
Organism: Megalonaias nervosa; assembly: GCA_016617855.1. Lineage (NCBI taxonomy): Eukaryota > Metazoa > Mollusca > Bivalvia > Unionida > Unionidae > Megalonaias > Megalonaias nervosa. The sequence continues at coordinate 18,603 of JAECUM010045316.1, forward strand.
TAGTGACACATACAGATCTGGCAGATAAATCCGTGCTGAATGGAACAGGTTTCTGTGGAGAAATGGACCTCTCCAGTCTTGTCCTTGACCATGGATGTACACCACATAGGATGTTCTTCAGTCGGGGCTATTATAATGAAATAATTTTTATGTAGAATATTTTATTATGCTTTTTTATATACTTAATAATGAGATATTAAAATGGATCACTGGAAGAAAATGAATATCGTACAACTCACATTTAAATATAGAAAGTAACAAAATAATTTTTTTTAAAAAATGTTTCAAAAATGATAATTAAACTCGCAATCATTAATATCTTATTCTTAAAGATGTTAGAACTGAAAACTGTCCGAAACGACCACCCTTGTGACGATTCTAGCAGAAGCTGTCACAGCATTATCACTATGAACAACCAGAGCAGGAAACCGCGCAAGAAAAGTATTAACAAAAAGTCTTTTCATTTATTTTTATGAAAGCAGCCATTCATTTGACAAAATACACAATTTCAAGCATTATATGCTGGAGCTAACTTTGTAAAAAGTCACTGTCCTAAATTATCGTAAAATTTTCGGCCTTTTTTTTAAACCGATATTGTAATTTAGCTGTTAATTGCACTGACACAGAATGAAAAAAAAATCCATGCAAATCGATGATTGTTACATTCAAAAATATATGGTAAGGACAAAAACTAGGTATTTTTAACAGACGTAAGGAAATATTTCATTCATGAAGTGGAAACATTTAATTTTGTCATTTGTAGCTTCACCGCTCGTGACAAAACAATGTTTCCGCTTCGCTCATGAAACATTTTCTTATATCTACTAAGTAAAATATATACACTCTTTATATATTGCTATTTCCATTAAACTGCATTCTAACAATTAAAATCACTGGCAATACAGAGATAGTCCAAAAGAAAGGAAGGTAGGAGGAAAGAAGAGCTAATGTTGAAAAGGTCCATTTAGATGTGATATGAGGTATGACGTCAATTGATGAAAAAAACCTCTCAGTGAAACACGTGGATGGATATACAGCAGAAACTTATATACATTGGAAAGTTGTCTGACTTCAGAGGGTAATTTTGCTCTTGTTAAGAAAAGTTGCTTGAAATTTGTGAGTGTCTTAATTTCGAAAATGTTTTGATGTAGCGGTTATTCCATGTGAATGCGGAGAAAAAACAACAACAACAAAATGCTTTCGGGAACTGATCCTCTATTTACTGAAATTGTGACTCACTTCGTACGGGTTTAACGTCAAAGACAAATTTTGCGAAAAAAGCGAAGTCGAACATTCATAATATTAAAGCGCAAGCATGAGATTGCATCCATTCACCTTGTGTTTAAAAGTTCTAGTTAAATCACTATCCAGCCCTAATAGTGCGAACCCCTAGCGGTTCAGCATTTTGACAACGTTAGGCATTGGTTGTTCGAACCATTTCAACTTTAGCTGTCTCTTGTAAAAGCCTGCCTCCAAACTATTTAATATGAAAGTGTCTGAACAGATTTGGAATTAAGAAACCTGTATCAAAAGTTATTTTTGATACAGTACTTTTGTCAAAAATTTTAATCGCAAAAGTGAACATCTGAACACTTATTTGCTTATGCTATATATTTGTTTCTATGTGAGACATGTGTCTGGAAGTTATCAATGATTTTAACATTGATACAGTAATTTCAAAGATTTTTAAGCAGATCTATATTAAAAGTTCTTGGTACATTCAAACATGAAACATTGTTACAGTATTGCAATCACTTTTCAATATATATACACACACACACATATCACTAATTCACCATAGGACTAATGTCTATATACGAACACTTTCCATTCAATATTTGATGCAGTAGGAGTTAGGCAACGCGACCTTATTTAAAACTAATTTGACACAGATCATGCTTTAAAACCTCCTTGAAAATGTACTTGGCCACGGGCAAATAGATATCAGATTTTGCTTGCCATTTAGCTTTTCCAGCATAAGTATCTGAGAAACGCTGCTAAAATATGACCTTGAATTATCCTAAAAATTATTATTTATCACATATATGAACATGTCTGACAATATAGAAAATATTTATGTCCAAAATGTGTATGTCCAGTGCAAATGTTACGAAGTTACCCACCAAACTGTATCAGATTTAGTCTTTTTTTTTACGCCCGGCAATCTACATATGACTACACCTGCATGCTTGCCGATGTGAAAATCCAGACAAGAGAGATTGGGAAATAAAAAATCATGAACGGAGTCAATAAATTGCTGTATGTATCTGATCTGTTCATTGTTTTGTAGAATAATGGGACTTCAAATTATTGACCCAGTCAATATAGTACCTGTATACCACTCCCAGGATGTGTTGCGGTAGAGGCCCACCCAATACTCGCTGTGATTGGGCAATGCGGTCACTGCATCGTCCTCAGAGGAGCGAAGGTCTGCCAAACTCCACCCTGCTGCAGACAATGTTCACGTGCCTGAAACCAGTTAGCAACCGTGTCCTTAGTGCTTTTGTATTCCATCAAGCTTTTGTGATCTGAAAGAAAGAGACTAAATTATGAGGGATTTGAAAACCAATTTTATTCATTCAGACTTACATGCATATGTAGCAAATATAAAACATACGATTCATTCTTGCAAAAATACATTATTGCAACAAAGTTATAGATTGTTCTTATCATATCAGTTGTATTGGGACGTAAATTTGGCAAGACATTATACGATCATCCTTTTACATACCGTTCACTGTATTTATCTAATAGAGGAAAAATGTATGCATTAATGAATCTGTAAAGAGTGCTTGCAAGACATTATTTCAAGAAGAATAAGAAGAGGAGAAAAATGTACAAGTTCTATATTACCCCCAGGAGTTTATTGGACCTCAGGGTGCCAAGGGTTAAAACTTACTAGCCTTCAAACAAAAGTGCGTGAGCTGAGCAACGATTACAATATTTACTAGACTTTTTCTGTCTTTCTACGAACAAATCGCAATCTACAGATCTAAACGCTTTGCCACAGAAATGGCATGCTACACGTTGCTCGGGTAATTCACTCATACTTACATATTTTGCAAAGGAATGGCATCTCTCTTCGACAATCATTTGTGACCCAGACAGCCGAGTCGTGCTTGAGGATATATACACAGTTTTTCCAATCGTCTGTGCTATCTCCTGGTGAAGGAGAAATATACAGATGAAATGGGTATTGATGGCATATGTAGATATTATACTTAATTAAGAAAGATTGTTCTTTCACCACACACACACACACACACACACACACACACACACACACATTGTCTGTGCGAGCCACAGTTATGCATTTTGTTTTGGAACATATTATTGTATTACATGCCGTTGGACTTACTTAACAAAGAGTTTTGAATTTTGACATAATGTATGCTTATTTCGAAATTTAGCCTGGCAAAGATAAACGCTACGGTTAATCCAAACCGGAAGTAACTTTGTGATGTTGGATGCACAATGTTTGTTGCACCGGAAGTGGAACTTCAAGAAGATACGCTGACGTTTAAATATAGAGGAGTCGTGAACCTTGTCAGCCAGAAACTGACAGATCTCTCTCTCTCTCTCTCTCTCTCTCTCTCTCTCTCTCTCTCTATATATATATATATATATATATATATATATATATGTATATATAAAATCAATATTGCCATTACATTTAGTCCATTAGTATGAACGTCTGTTTAAAAAAAAAAAGAGGCAAAGATCTTACACATAGTCCTTTCTTAGTTTAAGAAATGTTTTCATCTGCTCCCCTTTTAGAATATGTGGCTGATTTTCAATAGTGATAAAAAAACAAAGCTACCGGCACGTACAAAAAAAAAAAGAAAGAAAAGAGCAGTTACCAGCACGTACAAAAAAAAAGAAAAGAGTATCTCAGCTCCTCCCCCCCCCCAAAAAAAAAAAATTCAAATGATCCATTCTTGAGCACTTGCCTTTGAAAGCATCAACACCTCCGACACTATATAGCGATATGGCGTTTCTACCGCCACACAATTCGTTAGGATTTCCGGGACACTGGATTGAGCAGTCGTGTGTATCAAGACCCGTCATTGTGCTGATATTCGACAGGCAGATGCAGTTTTGCCCCTGTGAAGAAAAAATTAAAAGAAACTGAAAAATAGATACGGCATAATAATTCTCCTGGGATAACATGATTTCGTTTATTTTGGATGGTATTACCTTTTGTGGTCTTCTGAGAAATTACATTTCCATCCGTACATAAATTCGCTGATGAGGGAAAATGGTTATATTATTTCCAATGAAATAAGTACCAATGTATTTCTATTTCTACTGTACATTTGGTCTTTAATTTGTGGATTTTAGCAACCACAAAATCCGCAAAAATTATTACTCCATGAAAAAAGTAAATTCGTAGCATTGTATTTAAGTGTTTAACGAATTATATTTCACGCATTTACGTGTTTGATGAATTATATATAACGTTTTTACATGTTTCAAGAATTACACATATTTACCTGTTTTACGAGTTGTATTATTCATATTTACGTATTTCACGAATTATATATTTCACGTATTTACATGTTTCGCGAATGAAATTTCATTTATTTACATCTTTCACGAATTACGTTTCACGTATTTGTAAGTGACACGACTGTAGCGCCGGGGAACTTAATTTTTGTCAGGTAACGAATAAATATGCTCCAAGCTTGAAAATTCGAGTTGATTTTCTCGACCTGATTCTAAGTAAGTGGTGACACATGAGAGAAACACGAACAGAATAGCATTTGTCTAAACAAAAGCACACCAATATTATCATTTACTTCCAAGATGCTTGACCGTATGTACTCGCTTATAATTCGAGTCTAACTGCAAACTGCACATCTGGGTATATGCATTTTGTTGGGAGTAATTAGTAGAACAAACTCTGACATACTCTGATCTGCCATCGCATTATGGGACAGCAGATCAGGGTCTGTGTTCTTTTCAGTTGGACAAGAAATATAAGCGATCAACACATTAAATGTCATAACAAAATTTCCAGACGACAATTATCTATCGCTATCGACTTTTACAATGGCAGTTAGGCATTGCACTGGGTCAAGAAAGTCGATATTGGATTGAACTATTACAAATGCAGGGGGAATCACGGTACGATTGCGTGAAGAAGTCGCGCGCATCTTTTATCTCCTGTACGGATGTTTAGTTATGAATGGAATAGAGAAGTAACATACAACAAGTTTTATTCTTAGCTTGTACATGTGAAATTTCTTCAGATGATAGTATAGCATGATGAAAAGTTTAACTAAAATAAATCTGAATTGACAGCCGTGTTTCTACTCTTTTTCGTGTATAAAAGCACATACTTGTATGGGAAATTTAGGTACTATGTACGAATAGAAATAAAAGACATGACATACCATACAGATGTTATATACAAAGTTACACAACTGCATCTTATCTATTGGACTTGTGTGCTGATTTGTTTTTCTTCCAGTCGGTGATTTCCCAGGCTTCGCTTATAAATGACGACATTGTTGCATCTCTGTTTGTGTTTGTAGTACAACTTTTTCCCAATCGAAGGTGCGTTCCTTCTTACATTATAGCGCGCGACAAAACCGGTTTGAACGAGACCACTCCATTTGCTTGATTGTGATTTAAATTGTCAAAATACGTTATTATTGAATTTGCCGTTAAGCGTTTTTCTAGGAATTTATACAATAATCATCAAAGGAATTTTGACGGACAAGGCGCGAATTAAAGCGAATAAACGCCATTTAAAGATATGTGTTGTCAAGTTCTCCAAAATGATACATGCAGCTGCAAAAAGTGACTTAGAGCGCAATCATAAACTATATGACTTGTACTATAATGTAATACAGGCAATGATGTAAACTCATGAGCGAGATTCCGAAGAAAAACCGGATAAAAGCAAAACGATTAAGAACAAAATCGATGACATGGTATCGAGATGTGCGACGGATGCGAGAACACCTTCCAATTTTGACGCACTTCTTACATAATTAGAGGGAGAAAACCCCGTGTCATTTTTTATTCACGTGTGAGATGACAGAATCAACTTAACTCTGGTAAGAGCTACCTGGAGGGCTGCATACAGTCTGTCCCGGCACGTGATAGCACAGTCTTCCGCCTTGTTAACAGCAGAGACCATAGTTGGAGTGTATGACTTGGGCAAGGTAAAGCAACCTTGATGAAAAGAGAGGAAATACAAAGTACGTAAATCATTCAGTATCAAATAATTTAAAAAAATCTATTTCACAAACACGCTCCATATTGTGATTGAAAACAATCGTAACTATCAGCGCAAATGCATGCCTCAGTATCTGATAAGAGTACCAGTACATAGATTAAACAGTAAATAATTGGCAAAGTTCACAGAAGTATGGATTTATTATTTGCCAAAACCACTGAATAAATAACTGAAGTAATACGATCTTTTGGCGATGACATAAATATATTATAAATGTAGTAACTATGAATCGTCGTTAAAGGTTTAGAAGTGAGCTTGTGGTGGGGCTCGACGGTAACGCAAGAAGTACAATATGACATCCAAGCCTTGACCAATAAGTAGGTCTCAGTTGTTTTGTTTTTCTGACAGCGGAGACCAACGTTGTCGGGCAGTAGTCCATACTGAAGTTTTACGCGGTGTTAACCTTCCATCAGTTCTGACGTAACAGATGCTCGCTAGTAATTAATAAATTTATTTCGACTGACCTTGGTATGCGGATGGAAACTAAAATCCCTTTTCTTTTGATCTATGGCGTCAAATCCTTCAGAACACTCACTTTTTAGTAATAATCCCTGTCAGAACAGAACACTTATGTATACATCTATTAATGACCTTATTTTTAAATTCGGACGCATGCGTGGAAGGCAAGAACGACTGCACGAAACCTTCTAGCGAGGAGTATAACACAAGGAACTGATTAATACTTGGGACGGAATTACGGTTAGGTCTGGCAGTCACGGCAGAATTTTGAGAGAGAGAGAGAGAGAGAGAGAGAGAGAGAGAGAGAGAGAGAGAGAGAAATAATTTACTTTTTTAAAAAAAAAAATCAAAACTGTAATGAGCAGTAAAGATATTCTAAATAATAATAATAATAATAATAATAATAATAATAATAATACACACATACATACTATTTGTTATTATTATTGTTATTAATAACATTACAGTTTTGATTTTTTTAAAAAAAATTGTTTATTGTTCTCTAGTTCTCGAATTTCCGACACGTCTGTCTGTCTGTCTCAGATATTTAAAAATAAGGTCATTAATAGATGTATACGTAAGTCTTCTGTTCTGACAGGGATTATTACTAAAAAGTGAGTGTTCTGAAGGATTTGACGCCATAGATCAAAAGAAAAGGGATTTTAGTTTCCATCCGCATACCAAGGTCAGTCGAAATAAATTTATTAATTACTAGCGAGCATCCGATACGTCAGAACTGATGGAAGGTTAACACCGCGTAAAACTTCAGTATGGACTACTGCCCGACAACGTTGGTCTCCGCTGTCAGAAAAAAAAAAAGCGGAAACCTACTTATTGGTCGAATCCAAGCTGTGAATAAGATTGTAAATATGGGACAGCTTCTGACCACTGACTCGTGAATAAGCTTAAGTCATTTAAAAGCATGAACCTACAGCAGCACAATATAAAAAAATTATGACACTGTTGCAGATGCTATGAGAGTTTGTATTATTCATTCATTCAGGGATTACTAAATCTGAGGAACATGGCGTTTATGAAATAATTCTCAGACGGTGGTTGTTAGGCTTGTGTGTGTGTGTGTGTGTGTGTGTGATAATATTTACCCATGATCCATATCCATGGGGATTGTTTTCTGTATGCTCCTGTCCAGAAAGAGTCGCCCGAATCAATGTGCGCAAGTCGAAGAAACTCTGTAATCTTGTCTTTTGTATCCAGTATGAGTAAGCTCCCCTGATTCTTTCGGCAGTACTGGTTTGCTGAAGCCCAAGACTGCGACTGAGTGACTACTTGATATTTGTATCCACCATTTTCGGATCCATGCACATCTGTTGAAAATTGAGTTTGTATTAAATGTTGAGTTTTCAACGTTACAACATTGTTATGCAAACACATTCATGCAGAATAATGTAATATTTGGGTGTTGGCGTCGAAACACCACTTGAAATCGTGGGTGTTGGCCAAGAAGCACCACTTAATATCTGAGGTGCCAATTTTTCCTTTTTGACCAGCTAGTACTTCATTTATTTGTTTTCAGAACAAGCAAAGGTGTCCAATTTTCACCTCCTTTGTTCCACGGATGCGGGAGGTCGCGCTTTCGAGCCCCGGCCGAATAATACAAAAGACTTATAAAAGTGGTACTAGCAGCTGCTTTGCTTGGTGCTCAGCATTAAGAGATTAATGCTAGGAGTGGTCGGCCTGGTGTTAGGATAATGTGACGGGGTGGTACATGATGCTACATATCTGCGGCATGATGCCCCAGTGCTAGACATCATTATAAACTACCACACTGCAGACTAAAATTTTAAAGCTACGTTAAACAACAACAACAACAACACACACACACACACACACACACACACACACACACACACACTTTGTTTACTGTCAAATGCGAAGGCCATTCTTTATGACCTCTTCTACATATTAACCACAATACCGTGTTATTCGAGAGTATGTCTAGCGAGTGTGATAAGTTTCCTACGCTTAAAGTAATAAGTTTCTGATATGTCTTGAATGCCAAACATCTTCTGACCGTGAAAGCGTTCAAATATGGTACATCAGACGCATAAAATTTGTTTTTTGTAATTCACGTTTGTAATATGAAAAGCTATTTAGATCGTATGGACGACAAAACTTCAATGGACAGTTCTTAATAGCTTAGTATATTTTGTAAGTCATATATTACTCATTGTAAGCTTTGCAAGACACTGGTACCGTATTGATACTATTACCTTATCATATCTTTGCTGAAGGAGCAAATGAGTGGAGGACAAAAAATATTTTGTTTTTACTGTCTTAGAAGTGCTTCACTTTTTTCAAGCTAAGATGTCTACACCAGTCTTTGTGCGGTCCCATTCTGGTCGAATGATGGTAAAACTACGTCTGGTATACTGGATGATTGTACTTTGACGTAGGCCTAGAGTTTGGGCATCACAACGTATCAAAACATAACAAGAATATGAATTTGAATTGGAAGATGGTAAGCATACTGACGAATGAACGTTTAAATTCAAAATACAAGTTTTTAAACTCTTTTTTAGTGAAATTTGTTGATAAAATTTTGTATGTTTGTTGATCTTAATTTAAATCTCTCTGTCCATGGACTTATAATATATTATCATAGCGGCGGAATTAGATCTGATACTATCAGAACAAAAATTCTAACAAAACAATATAGCATTTTCATAAATAACCAACACTGTTAGTATTCTCCAGTGCCTGTCTGATCCTAAAAGGTGTGATGGCCGAGACTGGTCTGTCCTAGGCATTTTTGCTAGCATATTCTTTCTGTTACAACAATACAGCATCGTAGTTAATGTAAACTTTCATTGACATAAATACATTACAGTAGACAGTTCTGCATCTTTTCAACGATTTTTGAAATACCAAATGCCACAAATGCATATTATTTATTTCCGCGCCAATTTATATCTTTTTTGTAACAAGAAAAAGTGTCTATCCCTTATGAAACACACCGAGTATTTACTCTCCAACACGCGCATAACAGGAAAAAGAAAAAATGTCTTAATTAAATACTGCTATATTATACAGTAAACTCCTCTTTTTTTTCTAATAGGTCTACGGGTAGCACTAAAAATTTATTTACTTTTTCACTGTAAATATCATACATAATGAATCGAAACAGGAATGGGTATCTTAAAAGAGAAAAATAAACTTATATGAGTAAATGACAATAGAGTACAAAATACCTCGAAGTTGCCCGGTCACGAACCTTTGGATGACTAATGCCCTGGCCATTCAGTGACTGTGTGTTGAGCAACACATCATTCCATATTATCGCTTGTAATGTATTAATAACAAATAGAACCAGATACATGCTATTTTTATTTTACATCTGTACAAATAGCTTCACGTCTAGGTAATATTAACCATTACATTTCCTATATAAACATCTATATGTTTGCATCAACATCTACAAGTGATCATTTACAGCGCAAGCAACTGGTATAGCCCGACCCAAATGTCATGGTGCTTTGACCTGTCAGTAGAAAGTTTATCAGGCCCTTGACCACTGGACAAATTGATTAAGCGACGCGAGCTGATCTTGTATGACTGGAATGGACGGATATCTTATCAAGATATATTGTGCAAAACGCATGCATACTAATTGACTCTTTCACCTGCGATAATATATGTCTATGAAAAATATGGAATGTTTTTCTTCTTGCTGATGTTACTAATGTTGGAACTCGATATTTAAAAACAAAACAAAAAGTCTCAGTTCCGGCTTGGAACCTCCCTCTAAACCACTCGAATCTATCGTAACACTTAAGGGTGTAAACATTTTGACATGTTTACGGGGTCACGGGCACTGATTAGTGTCTGTATATTTTATAATTGGTATGAAGTGGACATGGCTTAAACTAACTTAAAAATGGGATGTCTGGCCGCAAAGCTTCACTTTGATCGAGCTATATCAATGACGTGTAATATACGTTGGAAACTTTAACCGCTTGGTGAAAAACATTGCATTTACTCTGACTTTATCTAAATTCGTGTGTTAAATTCTGAAGATCAGGAATTAACGAATAATTTGAAATAAAGCTAAAACTTGAGAAAATTAACGCTATTGTGCTTTCCACGCTATTTTTGCCAATATAAAATTATTGCCTATTGCACTTGATGGAACTATACAGATAACAAATGTTGGCGTCTGTTTAGTCTACGTCGGGTTTGACGACGATGATATAATGAAGGATCGACTCTTCCTGTTTGTCAGGTATTTTGACAAGAGTAAAATCTTTTCGTTTACCATTAAAGCATAGCGGTTCAAAGAGTTCAGCTCTGATAATGGACTGAAGCATAATTTACACCACTGTATGACCTTCGATCACCATCACTGAAATGCTATATTTTTTACTTTAGCCGTTGGCATAATTTATACATCATCGAATATAGCACTGTTCCATGGAGGAGACAATGAATCATGGATTATTTCATGTAGAAATTGATGATTCTTGGCTTACCCTTACATCGTCTAAATCATGCAGTTTAAGACGAGTCGTGGTTAACACAGATTGAAGAACATATCCGCAGATAAAGGACTCCAGTTTGTTGAAACTCGACTTGATTAAAACAATTAATCAAACCCTGGATCTAATTTCATCTTTAGGCACAAATGCCAATCCATTTAGAATCCAGATTTGAATCCACTTTTAGGGAAACGAATTCTTCCTAATATCGATGCAGCAAATATTAAAAAATTGCTTCTAATGCTGTGAAAGTCTGAGTGCCGAGTCGACAGCATAATTATTGACCCACCACGTGTGTGTGTGTGTGTGTGTGTGTGTGTGTGTGTGTGTGTGTGTGTGTGTGTGTGTAGTTATGTATATTTATTTTGTGTGCTTGACCTTATTAATGATTGAGGATAAAATTTTGGTGCGTACATGCTTTTCGTTTTGTTTGTAAGTTATAAATAGGTTGTTTACTAATGTTTGAGTTCAAGACCGAGCCTTGATTATGACCTTAAAAGGTTCTAGAAGTGATATTTAAATTTTCCAATAAGATAATTGACTTTGTTTTCAGAAAATCCTATTGCAACATACGTCAAGTGCAGATGTATATAAGGTTGAGATCAACTAGAGTATTCATTACTATTTTAATATCAGTCTTTGTGGACTAAAGTTTAGTTGTGTTCAGATATAATTTGAGAGGAACTATTTACGTAAGTTATTAATTAAATTACAAAGTGCTCTTTGACATTTGGACTAAAACATTGCTTTTAGATTATTGGATCATTGTGATACATCAAGACTATTGGCACATCTGCTCATTCAAAGCTATCGTAAATGAGTATATTCAATATTGGAATTCATTCGGAACACTATACTTTTGGACTTGTCATATTACGTTTAGCATTATTTGGGATTTAATTCAAATCATGGTAAGTTCCTCGTAAATTTTCATATTATAACTTAGGGAATTAAATTATTTGTTGATTTTACTGAACTTGTTGGTTTTGCTTCTTTCTGTTATTTACTTTAGGATCATAGTATCATAACAATGCATACATACATACATACATACATACATACATACATACATACATACATACATACATACATACATACATACGTACATACATACATTGCCAATTTAAAATCTCAACTGCCAGTTCTCTCATTTGTTAGAGTCAGTTCTGTGCAATACTATAGTGGTCATACTTTTCTGTTTACAGGTTGTTTGTAAGACGGAATAAGGTTGAAGCTGCTGCTGAAACATACCCTGGCACCATCACCAGTCAGTTACTAAATCCATCTTTACCAAGTTAAAGTCATACTACAATCTTTGTATTATATTGCAATCTCTCCCAAAACCTCATTTCATTTATCTTTTTAAATGACTTTGACACACTGAAATTCTTTCAGAATCTTACATATGACACTTCCCTAATGTTCCATATCTCACGGAAACATGATCGGCTTATGCAGTTAGGAAAAAGCCTGATGTACTGTTGACTACCCAATCAAAACGGAATTTTACATATATTGAAATCTCTCCTAAAACCTCATTTCATTATCTTTGTAAATGACTTTTCCAAACTGAGAATATTTAAGAATCTTAAATTTGACAATAAAATAAACCTCATTTCATTATCTTTTTAAGTGTCTTTTCTACACTGAAAATCTTTCAGAATCTTAAATTTGACACTTTCTCTCTTACACACACACACACACACACACACACACACACAGACACAGACACACACACACACACACACATATATATATATATATATATATATATATATATATATATATATATATATATATATATATATATATATATATATATATATATATATAACACAGAGAGAGAAAGAGACGGTATATTAAACGGCTAAAGACATAATAGTGACCCGTTTTGGGATGGTTACTTTATGTACTGTACGAATCGACATGTCCTATTTACTTAGCAAACGACGTTGAATGAAAATCCACAAACTCAAGCTTTGAAACACTTAATCCATCGGTTAAGAGGAGAACCATTCATATAGTACACATTGCAGAGATGAGTTGTATTGTGTCTATCACTTATATGACACATACTTGACCGATACATACCTCTGAAGAGTGGACCTTGACCGGAGTGTGTACTGTGCCAGTGTCCTCCGACAGTGGAGTACATACTTGTCAACAGTACCGATCTACAAACTGCGAGACAGAAATTTTATGATAAGTTGGATGGGGTTCCTTAATGAAGATGTTCCAACAGAAAATATCTTTGACGTTCAAAGAAACTGGTTTACATACAAAATTTTGTTCTTATTTTGTCTATGAACTTTACCTGCTAAACCGTTATGTTTTAATTTATAATACTCTATTTTAATGAATTTTGTCGTCTTTTACCTTTTATACGTTATTTTGTAAGACAAAATATTTACTTTAATTTAGAAGGGTTTATCTTCCCGAATATTCCATAAATTGTTAACCTTTATATTTCTCAGTGTTTATAAGAGTTTTGCCTTTCAATTTCAAGGGCAATATATATTTACGTATTTTGGGAAAAGTTTCTCTTCCGAAATATTTTCACATGTTTTCCCTTTATACTTTTAGAACTCTACTTTCAATCGAATGGATAATGCCACGATTGTACTGACGGGTAGTTAAACTTTATGCATGCATACATTCAAGAATAACCGCGGCAATAATTAATTTTGGGACAATTTTTCATGCATATTTTAAGTAACAGAAGCCCTTAATTGCAAAAATCAAACAATCAGACCATTTACTTGCGTATGTGGCTATAGATTTTCGAAGAATACAGTATTACATCTTTTTATGTAGAAATAGCGAGGCTATGATATAAATGAATGACATATGCATGGTCAGTAGGTGTAATAAATTTCTGGCTTCTACAAAGTGCAATTTTAACAATTTAGCCGTCCAAGGGCCTGGATTTGTGTATCCGTCTTACTGTCCGATCACTGGGAGCGGACATCATCCATATACGTGATCTTATCAACGAAAAAACCAATAACAAATACCGACTTTTCAAGAATGGTGGCTGCTTGATGACTGTATCAATGCTTCTCAATATTGCGAAAATGAAACACTTGGCGCACCGTGAATGGCTTAGGACGCATTTTATGTGCCTGGAATTCTTGACTGCCATGATCCTTGGCGTCATGGTAATACTTGTGCAGCACATTCGCATAGTGTTCCTGTGTTTACATGTTATTTTTCAATGATTTATCATGCAAGCGTTTTAAAACACGTATGCCTTATCTACCTACCACATAATTTCGTTTGTCTTATCAGGCTAGATATATTTTATTTATTTGTTAAAGAGAATGGCTTAGATTGGGGGAGGACATGAGTAATTAGAACTGTGCTGTCCTTCTTTCTAAACGAATACATTTTAATCGGTGATTAAGATTAAAATTACAAAACAGACAGAAAGATCGAAAATAAAAAATGGTGATATAAGCAAGTCAAATCTATCAATTTTCACTGGCTACGCGAACGGATATATACTATATTTTAATGAGATTTGATTCCAAACTATGAAACTCTGTCAGATAATTTATCATTCAAGCTGCTTATTTACAGTGTACATGAAGATTTATTGGACAGAAAGGATGTACTACTACTACTACTACTATGCTTCCCCATGGCAACAGCGGTGTGTCACTGCGTACTGCTCAGGACATTGAATATCGTTCTGATGCAAATGGGCAATACTTTATGTGTGCATATGCCAGAAAGAAATAGACATCAGTGTCAGAATCAAGGTAAAGAATTACATTGTCAGCAGTTTGTCACGACTCCTTTCAAAATGAAGAAAACCATATTTGCAATGGATGCTTACGTTGCTGGAGATTTTGAAACGGCCGAGTTGTGACGATTTAGCAGAATATTTCTGTCTGTGTGCCAGGTACTGCAAACATTTGGTGGAAGGGTAAAAAAATTTTTGGGACAAGGTGATAATTGATCTGTCTTTTTTAATCCTATTTGGTGATAGGTCGGATATTTTGATGAATATTCATAAAATAAGAAGAAACAATTCTATTCCCTCTTGCACATTAAAATTAACGCGTGACTCATGTTGAATATAAGTTAAAATAAGTACTGGTATTCCGATACAAATTTAAATCAAAATCATCGATAGATCTAGGCTGATAAATTAGCACCTCACCCATAATGATATTGATTGGCGGTTTAGGGGCTCATATCACCTATTCATTCAAACCTGCAAAAATCCTCCGCCAAATTTGACTGCACACTTCGGTGTACAATTTTATACACTTACCGATCGCGGCTGTAGAGCTACCGTCGGCTAAAAGTTCTTTTGGTGACATGTGCATTATATTTCCAGAGCAAATCCTATGTTTGGTGACTTGTAAATCCACGTGGAATAGCACAACCCTCTGTCCTGTGGCCATTTTGAATTTCGCGCAAGAAATGGCTGTTACTAATTACCGGTATGTGTCTAAAGTGTACGCAGGTTTGTTTCGGAAAGATTTGCATGCAGCAAAATTGCACATTTGAATGAACAGATGACATCATACGCATATATCGTCCATCAGTATCAAAACAGATTTGGGGGGTTGATTTATCGGACTATGATGGCTCATACGAGAATTTAGATGAATCAATGTTCCAAATACACTGCTATATTCAATTTATTTTGCTATTCGTATTTATCGTAAGTCAGCGTAATCTCAAACTGAGAGATCAACATCCTGTCAACTCTACACCACTAAATCGTTTTCCTGATTGAAGAGTTTCATTTAAAGGAGAGATAACGTAGACAGTAAAGAGATCATTTTATATAATATAATCCCCGATGCCATTAGATTTTGGCTGTTATTTTAAAACACCGTTTCTTTTCTTTTTTGACTAGAAATACAACCTCAGATATTAGATATTCACTCATGCGATGAGGTCACACTTTTACGTCATAGTAAGATTAGTTTTGGTGACGTCCAAATCTTGTATGAAAAGAACTTCTTTTTCTCCAAGCGTTGTAAACAGAGACGAAACGAATTCATGTTAGAATTGAAATCGATAAGTGCGTGTCTTTAAGGATCCAGCATGACAAGGAAGAAAATGCATTCATTTCCCAAACATCTACAGAATAATGCAAATGAATGAGTTGTGAAACAGACATCATGAAACTCGATGAGATAGAGAAATATCAGAAAGTAGTACATTCAGATGGTGAAGACCAAATTAGGTTACAAACTAAATCGAGGCAATACAGTCGCAGCTATCAATACTTAGGACTCCATCATCAAGTAACCAATCAGTGTTGTGCATCGGACCAAAATAGAAACAAGAGGTGCAAGATATCAATAGAAAGATTAGCAAGCCAATGTTCATACATGGTACAATGCATCATAAAGCCGGTGAAAACGGAGTTTTCCTTCACAGGAAGACTACGCAAAGAGACCATATCTGCGCTGAAGACTGGATTGAGACAGAAAAGAGGAGACTAAAACACGTTTGTCATAGAAAGGTGACGAAGAATTCTTAGTCTGGATCCAGGAAGATGGCATTCCCCAAAGAAACAAAGATGAAAAAGATTACCAGTAGAGGAAGCTTGAAGAGAGAGCATCAGAATATAGGTGAGAGAAACAACAACAGGGTATTGGGGCCACGTCTACATAAATCTTACTTGAAGAATTAAAGAAAGAAACAGAGCGATAGATGATTGCCACACAGGACCATTTCACACATCATAAACAAAGTGACAGTAAATGTTCAAAATCAAGAGATGTCACCGTTATTGTGCCCCCGGTATCAAATTCTGAGTTATATATCTATCACTGCGTGCGTCTGTTTGTCCCTAAGCATTTTCGTTTTTCTCTAATATAAATTGTTTAAGAAGTATGTTATATACATCTGAAATCATTTATGCTATTGCAACCAAAAGAACATGTTACATTGATACTTAGAATTATCTGCATTCAATATTTATTTTTTATGTTACCATAGAAATAAATTGCAACATAAGTAACATGAGCAAGTAATGTATATAGTCAATATAGGTGGAAAGGCCAAGGAATGCCCAAATATGACTATGTCATAGTTCCATCTAAGCTTTTCTTGCTTCGCGAAGACACAATGGCGGAACAGAACCTTAAGAGAAGAACAACAGCAAATAACATGATGTCTTGGAGAACTCAGGTCTAGAGTCAGTACACCATACTGGAGATCGTCAAGGTCAAAAGAGGTATTTTCCAAGCAAACTCACTGTCAACATTGCTGTTTGTGATTACACTTATTCGCTTGACAAGGCTCAGGATACCCAAATAGAAAGAACGCAACAAAGATCGACAATCTGCTATTTATGGACGACCTGTAGCCCTATGGAATAAATTCTTCTGATGCTCAGATACAATCTGTGATCGACAGGTACTCGTTTCGTGACAAACTAGAAAAGACAGAATGCATTAAACCCAAGACATATGAAGTTAAAACAACTAGTCGAGGACGAAGACAAAATATACCTACGATTTCTTGAGGCAGAGACTATGAACTGCAAACAGATGAAGAGTAAAATCAGGAAAGATTACATTTGAATGGCGAATAAAGTACTGGGCTCGAAGCGAAATGAAGGTATAAGAGTTGCAACGATCACTTCCTGGGCAGTCGTCACCATCAGGTATACAGCTAGCATCGTGACTGAATCAAAAGAGATCTAGTAAGCATAGATATAAATGCTAGTAAGCCACTGACCATTCATGGTTCACAGCATCCATGACCTGATGTGAACAGAATGTACCTTCCAGGTAGACAGGTGGTGGTGATGAGTGTTTGGGGTGCCTGATAAACGTTAGAGACTGTGTAAATACATAAAGAGAAGCATAGAGAAGCATAGCATTGAATGTTTTGAAGAATTAACGGCCTTTTTACAGTATTGTAATGGTTTTCTTACAGCACCGCAAGACAATTGTTTCTGTATGGTGCCAACAAAAAAGTAAAGCTTGAAGAATGATAAAATGGAAATTAGGAGGATAAACCCTTTTAAATAAATGTAAATATAAAGTACAGGATGCAATATAAAAGGAAGAAGGTCTTCTGTAATAAAAGGAAATAAAAGAACATTTCACAACAGAAGATGTACATAGAAGGGTTATAATGATGGAGGGGAAAACTAAGCATAGGCATGGTACAAGTTAAGGGAATGATAACACAGACTGTGGAGGGCACCTGTAGATTGTTCAATCCGGGACTACCAAAGAAAGAAATAGAAGGATTGACAGCGTAGGAGCAGACACTCATAGTTAGGAGCATGAAAACGTGTGTACAAAACCAAGACAATCCTCAGTTGTGCAGAATGTCCAAAAGCAAGGAAGACAGGTAGTGACCTGATTAGCAAGTCAGCTTGGTGTCATTAATTAGGCACAAAAAACTTGTCGGCGTTATCCTCTGTCTTAGAGGTTTGTCCTCTGTACAGAAAAAATCCTCTGACAGCTATCTTTGAGGTTTTGGCCTGCGTACAGACAGGGTCTTCTAGCAGCTGTCTTAGAGGTTTGGGCCTATGTATAAACCGGGTCCTCTGGCAGCTGTCTTAGAGGTTTGGGCCTATGTATAAACCGGGTCCTCTGGCAGCTGTCTTAAAGTTTTGTGCCGGTGTATTGACAGGAGATGTGCTCACAAAACAGAGAAAGTGGTTCAGACCAGCAAGGTCAAAGTCCTGTGGTAACGTAACACCCAGATCAATCATATAATACCACAGAGGTGACCAGATATAGCAATGGGTGACGAAAGAAGAAGCTGACCGACATCATAGATATAGCAGTATCAGGGGACTCTCACACAGAACACAAGGGAAGAAGAAAGTAACAACGTAATTAAGAAAAATTTGAACATTGCACAAGTGGTAGTGGTGAGATCACTAGGAGTGATACCCCCAAATTAGAGGAGGGTCTAAAATTACTTGGAACAGACCGCAATAATGATGTGCAAAGTCCTTTAGATCTAAGGCTATGGGAAGTGTGTGTGTGTGTGTGTGTGTGTGTGTGTGTGTGTGTGTGTGAGAGAGAGAGAGAGAGAGAGAGAGAGAGAGAGAGAGAGAGAGAGAGAGAGAGAGAGATTTGGATTTTTAACATAGCTCTAACACTTTTTCAGTCATATCGCTACGATGTCTTCATTGTGGCAGTTTATAGTGATGTCTAGCACTGGAACATCATGTCGCATCATTTCCCACTTAGTCAGATTTTCCTGACACCAGGCGGACCACTCCTAACAGTAACTTTTAATGCTGAGCGCCAAGCGAGGCAGCTGTTAGTACCATTTATATAAGTGTTTTGGCATAACTCGGCCGGGGTTCGAACCCGCGGCCTCCCGCATCCGAGGCGGACGCTTATGGGAAGTGATGAGAGCCCCTGAGAAAAGATCAATAAGAAATACTCCCAAAAAGCCGTTAAATACAAGAATAATAATAATAATGATAATAATAATAATAATAATAATAATAATAACAATGACGACACTGAAGTTTACGACAGCGATGATGATGACGATTGTTGTCGTTTTGGAGCTTTTTTATTACAGAGAAGGGATGTTGTCTAGAATTGACCATAGAGAGGACAAAATGCATATATTTAATGACCCTGACATTTTTCACCTCTAGAACACTCAGGAATTGGCATGTGATTATTAGTTGTCTGCATTGATGTACGTACAGATGTGGCAATACCTCGCTCCGTGAAATTAAGATAATGTTGTAAGATTTGAAATTTACTGAAATTCATCAAAATTGTTTTCCTTATACATCCTGTGGGGATTCTTTAGAAAGTATTATATTGATATATTTTTTAATATGATATGTCACATTACAGCCAATTTTGATAATAAACACACGCTGTATTTATTCAAATGTTTCAATAGCAGGCAATACTAAGTTGGTTCCGACTTGTAATAACAAAGTGATGTTTACATGAAAAATAAGCCGATGATGTGAATCTGGATTAACATTGTGATATGTATGGTATCGTGCAGGTCCGGGATGATACTTATCTCAACAATTTTATTGTAGACCGCATGTACGATACGATGAAAGTTGAATGCGTAGATGTAAAGAAATTTTTATTCTTTCATGTAATAGCCAAAGATTTCAATCAGACAATGGCCCCTTATCACAGGTTTTTTTCAGCATTTATAACGGGTGTACCAGAGTTCGTGTTCAAATATGCATACTGCATTTCCTCTAAAATTTAAAAAAAGTAAAAAAAGAATAACCTTTAATTAAGAATTCAAACTCATATTTTACACAAAAAATGAAGTTATGAAAATTGGAAAACGACTGGACATGAAGTCTTAAACGTTGGACAGCGATTCATTGCCAATACGGCCGTAGAAACGAACGCTGTTCGTGTATAGTGTAAACTCGATTTTCGAAGGCTATTCGTATATAGTGTAAACTCGATTTTCGAAGGCTATTCGTGTATAGTGTGAACTCGATTGTCGAAGGCTGCTCGTGTATAGTGTAAACTCAATTTTCGAAGATGCATGCCTTCATAAATCCTCTAAAATATGATGTCCAATTCTTAGTTATAAAAATAACGATTATCGAAAAATAACAAAACTAAATTTTAGCCAACGTTTAGCAATATTGGTAAAGCACACAAGACAGCGTATGAATACATAAGTAGTTCCTTGCTGGTGTTTATGAACTAATATCTTATATTTTTCTGAGTCACATGCTGCAAATTTAACCAGTCTAATACTTCTTACAACGGATTGGTAAAAATGTGTAATTATGTGCTCTTTGTCGGTTCCAAACCTTGTTGCATCGTAATAAACAGAGATATTCACATGACCAGTTGCTGAAACGCAATCACGTCCCTCACTGAAAAATATTGAACAGTACCGGTAAGAATGGCGGAAAGGGAACAGCAAATCGCGGTACAGGAAAGAATGGACGAAAGGGAACGACAGTTCGCGGTACCGGAAACGTCATAATCGAACACTTCGTCGTAAAATTTTTATCAGTACCAGAATGTAGTACTTGGTACCCTAAATCAAAAGTTCCGAGTCAAAGATATTAAAATTGGTACCACAAATCTAACATTCCGAGTCAAAGATATTAAAATGGTTCATATTCGTACCCATGTAAGTACCCTCCAAAATAGTATGGTAAGTCAGAGATGCTAAAATGACAGATGCATACCTCCGCAACTGTATCATAAGGCGTTTTGAACGCGACATGAAGCAGAAGTGTCCACTACGGCAATTGACTTCGTCTGTGAACATTTTAATTTTCAAACTAGAGTTCTTCGTAATGAAAAGAACAAATAGCCTGTGGAAAGTAAAAAGAAAAGGTAAATTTTCAACCGTAGGTTTAATGAATCTGGATTTATTTTTTACAATTAAAACTTTGGACAATGTTGAGATATCGTGAGCACTGGTATATACTAGAAATGATTCACCAACTCGATTGTATTAAATACAGAATACACATTTCTGATCTCCTCGCAGAAGAGCTATTTTATCAAAAGCTGTCTTTTTACCACAGGCTCTACTGTGGTACATCTTAGTATACCAGTGTAACTAAATCTACCTTGATTCGGGTTAGTTTTCCAAAAAACTTATACAACTGATTTCTTTCACTGATTTAAATATAGACGATCGGTCCAAATGAGAATTCGGCCATTTTCTTATACACGAATATGTTATCTTCAAAGACGTGGATCAAGCAAGTGCCGTTTTGTTTATCTATTTGATCTGGCATCGGTCATATTATGCAGAATTTGTTCGATATCCAGTTCCGCGTGATTCCCACGGTTTTCAGCTAAGGGCTTTTTATTGACCGAGTTAGTGACCTATCATTCACCCGGACGCACACATAAATTGCCGGTATATACATAGGAAACTATTGAGTACTCCTTTTCATTTTATTGTATTGTAGGAATCTGGGATTTAAAAGTCCTGACCTCGAGGTCAGAAAAAACATTCTCAAACTCAGATTCAACTAAAACGTTTCACATCTGATTGGATAATGTCATATAGCACTGACCAATCAGACGTCAGGATTTGAGCCAAGTCTGAGCTGGCTTCAATTTCTGTACATTTCTCTGAATGTTTCCTCAGATTAAGAATTCGCATTGTCTAGCTTATGATATTTCTGATAATGCTGGTATTTAGTCAGTAGATAGATCTAGATTTAGGTATATATAAGGGATAAATTACTCCTTAGCTTAAAAATCCTGTTAATCTCGAAAAATGAACTCAGGATTTCGCCAAATTTAAGGTAATCCTCAATATTTCATAAAAAAATAAAACAAAACTAATTTTTAGAAAATACACGGCATTTTGACTCTGTTTTAATTTCTAATGTATATTAATGTTCTATAAAAGAAAGCCCCACAACCTCTCCCCCCCCCCCCGGCCGTAATAAACACGATCTTGAAAAGTCTTAATTTAAGGAGGAGAATTTCAAATGTTTAGTTAAGCTGTGACCAGGACTTGAAAATTAGATCTGTTTAAACTGACTCAGTAATTTTTATTTAGAATTGTTTGAAAGTATGGCCTTCATCGCATCCAAAAGGACTAAACAAAAAATAGAAAGAAACACCCCACCCCGCAACATTTCCTAAATTTAGCAAGATGTCGTATGGAAAAACTAATCGCTGTTTAATTGATCATCAGTCAGTTTGAAGAAACTGATAATCGATCATTACGTTTGTACTGGCTTTTTAACTATTAGTTAGAACAATATAATATTCGATAGACTCAAACGACCAACCACCCATTTACTACTTTAAATCGATTACAAACGATTATAACGCTATTTGTGTTAAGAAGAATTTATGCCATTTTCCTTGGACGAAATCAATGTTCCCAAGAAATATACTATATTAGTTTCATTAAAACCATCAAGCTTGGTTAAAACGAAAACCAGCAAGCGTGGGTAGAGCAAACACTAGAAAGTATGGATAAAACGAAAACTATGAATATAAAATAAAGACAATAATATGACTGTAAATTCGTATGAAAAATATGGAAATGGTCGTCAACGAATTAAAATTGTAGTTTCATAATGATGAAAGAACCATGAACCTTAAAATTTCATCCGATTTCTAACATTAGATTTTATCTATTTCAAACTTTATCATTTATCTATTCATAACACTAGTTTGTACCTATTCCAAAAACTAGTTTTTACCTATATTCCAAAAACTAATTTATAACCATTCCAAAAATCATTTTTTTTTTTTTTTTACGCATTCCTAACAATTGTTTTTTTTTTCTATTTCTAACACTAATTCAAACTGGCCTTCTACTACTGTATGTATTTGAGAATAAAGCTCGCTAAACTGATATGGATGCCGATTATGCTTTATGTTGTTCCTTCTAGTTAGAACTCAAGCAAACATTAGAGACCCAGATCTACCTGTGCAGTTCAGAGACCCAGATCTACCTGTGCAGTTCACTTAAAAATCTTATTCTTATGGGGATCGCAGTTGGATCAATGTGCGCGGTATAGGAATTAATAATGGCAAGATCATAATGGTCTAAAATCAATTCTGGGGACCCATTTAAATTCTTGAAGATTAAAGCTGAAAAAGCGCTTGAGGGAAAACCAAGAGTTAATTCAACACATTTAAAGACAAATACGTTAATAAGTAAATATATTAATATGTAAATACATTAGTAAGTAAATAAATTAATAAGTAAATTCAGTAATAAGTAAATTCAGTAATAAGTACATAAATGAATGAAATAAAACTGCATGTAAAGAGCACACACTTTTACTTTCAGGAAAGGTTTTTGTTAACAAGAAATATATGTTTTGAAAATAGTCAAATTTACATTTAAATGTCTGGGCAACGGTGGAACTCTGGCTAAAATAGTAATTAAAGTCACATTTGTATAATAATTATTATACTGTAGTACACACATCTCACCCCTCCCCCTATATATATATATATATATATATATATATATATATATATATATATATATATATATATATATATATATAAGCATATCATACTCAATCGACTGTGTATCACACTTAATTTGCATAAAATACATTGTGTAGTAATATTTGGTCATATTAACGTGCTAATGGGGCCAAATGCAGCATATTCCTTTTCTCCAAGTTGTAAATTATTTTTTGCAAATGAGTTTGCATTGGAAAGTTTTCCAAACAGACTAACCATTAAAAGCAATGAGTTTGCATTGGAAAGGTTTCCAAACAGACTAACTATTAAAAGCAATGGGTTTGTTCCAAGTCATCCAGATCAACTAGCAATTGAGACGCATTTCTAAAGACTTCGAAAATTTCATAACTTACATTTTGCTCCGACAATTAAAAACAGAATCGATGAAATCTGTGCATAGCCAGTAATCCACATCTTAATTTTAATCCAGACTGAATTGTGTTCTGGTTTCCGTGTTTGTATTGGTTTTCTGAGTTGCATCAATATTAACTTTCACTAGTGGTTGTCGCCATAAAGTAAGACTCCTAAATGCGCATGCACATTACAGAAGGAGGGGGAGAGGTGCTAGAGGACCGGCTGTTTATTTATATAGATGACATATTTATTGAAGGTGATTGATCGATTGGATTGCTCCTTCAATTACACATTCTACCGCAAGCAATTTAACTTTTACCGCATTCACTCGCTACTTCTAGTACTCGAATACGGAAAACATCTACTGTTTATTAACTCCATACTGCGTATGTACTCCGTACTGTATATGTTCTTCATATGTCGCTAAATAATCTTGGGTAGTTAGACTTTCGGCATTCAGTTTGAAATATTTCAAACGTTGAGCATATTATAGGGAGTTATGTTGCTGTTATTCAGTCTGAAATGTTTCCTTCGCCTGTGTGACGCAAACAGTATGTCATGCTCTCTAACAAGGTTGTCTTGTTGATGTTGATCAGATTTGTGCTTTTATGGTAATAATAGTATGAATTTTGTGCACAAATCTGAGATAACTTATTTAATTTTGTATTTTCATCAGGATGTTAAGCTGTCGCTGTTGATGTAAGCAGATATATACATGTATATCGCACCTATGCGTCTCTGGTGTACGTGATGAAAAAAATCAACAAATTCTTTTTATATATAATATCTCTGTGAAGATTATCTATTTACTTAATTTTATTTTTTTGTTTTTTTTTTTTTGTTTTTGCTTTTCACCTACATGCTTCTTTCTTTCAATCTTTTTTTTTGCTGACAGCTATAAACAAATATATTGCAGAACACACCTGTAGTGAAACCAGTGTGTGAGACCAGAGACACCCATAATTCCGGGTTTTGAGTCAGCGTTCGCTCGGATTAGAAAGTTAAGATTTTCCGCGGAAGTGCCTGGGGTACAGTCAAATATTTGTACACTTCCCTGGTGTGCAAATACTTCCGCATCGCGGAGAGGATACATATATGACTAAATGAACTCTAATAACTGTAGGCGGATAATTCATTATACAGGAATGTACAATTGTGTAATATATACATCATGTAGTTTTTAATTTAAATTATAGCAAAATTATTTATTAACTATATATACAAACAATGATGACATGTAATCATTAGAAATTGCGTTAGTTTGCATCACGGTATATAT
>JAECUM010045317.1:0-20169 GCA_016617855.1 Megalonaias nervosa
TATATATATATATATATATATATATATATATATACATTTGATCTTAATGTTATACTAATTGAAATGCTATACGAGATACGTTTTTATTTCTTTGCTTTAAAGGAAATGATATTTATCAACGCTTGTTTTCCTTTTGTTTTGTCAATTGAAATGATATTTACGCTGCAGTCGGAGAAAACAACAAAAAATAAATAAATAAGTGTATCGAACCAGGTAATAAATCTAAGACCTTCACTTCCAGTCTCTTCCTACTTGCTTTGTAAGGTCTAGAGCTTGATCCGACGTTTAACTTTTACCCATGCAATTTCGGCTTAAAATTAATAATAAGTACTATCAAGAAGAAGAAGACAGTGTATTGAATTTTTGACATCAATTTATTACTTTGTGCGTGCTGCATTACAAATAACACTCACATATATTTCATTCATCAATATAAAGTGAAATATTTCAATCAGTACTTTCCCGTAAATGTGTTGTCCCCTTGAAAAGTTATTCTTGTACTTGGTTACATCGAAGTGCAAATGTGTTTTTGTGTTATTTTCTCAACCAACAAAGACCTTATCTGATTATTAGCTTTTTATCCAGGCATATCTCTCTCACTCTCCTGTCCTCTCTATCTCTCTCATACTCTCGCACAAACATAAGCAAGTAAGATCTCTTTTGTGGAAAGACCTTCTCTCAGTACCTTTCACAGGGCGAAATTCTCTTGGAGTCCCTATACAGACTTAATACATAGACATCTCCCTTTCAATCACTCAAGATGTTTTAATACAGTGAGTTAATTTGAGCATGGCATACATACTGATATTTTTAATTTTGTTGATTACGAGTATTTACAAGAAGACAAACCTGTTTTTGTGTTCACAAAACAAGATATTTGATTGGTGGGTTTATATTTAACAAAACCTTCAGCACGTTCTTTGGAATATTGGGCCATGAAATGGGAGCAAAATATCTTTGTCGGGCCTGCCAGGGCTACTATCACTGGCAAATTCTTGGTTTACAGGTCGGAAAATCAGATAACTGAGCTACCGCGGCTGACTTCGCTTTTCTTTCCTTTCAGTTTAGGTGATTTGGTCAGGCCTCAATTTCTAGTAATCGAACGTAGGGTTCTCTATAGTGTATTGAAAATAAATATTAACAGCTGTTCGTATTCACTCGATGGCGTTATGACAACAACATACACATCGTACTAAATGCAAATATAGCTAGCTGAACACGTGACAAATGAATAATAGAGTACCTTTTAGTACATGACACCATAACCAATGCAAACGACTTAACCACTGTTCCGTTATTTAGTAGTTCCTTAAAATTTTCACCCGTTCCACCCACACATGTATAGTCTATGTAGAGCATTCCTCAATGTATATTCCTTCTTCACCTCGAATCTAAGTCGTGGCACAAACAGTCTGAAGAACCATATACATCTCTTATCCAGTCTACTGACTTACATTATTTACAACATTCATGGCTGGGCATTAGAAGGGCAAACTTTCAAAGTTGTTATTCATGGCGGGGAATTAAAGGGACAACGTTTAAAGTCGTTATTCATGGCATGGTGTTTTGGGGGTGGGTGGGAGTTTGAAAGTCATTATTTATGGATGCGCATTAAAAGGACAACGTTGATGATAGTCACTGACGGTTGGACATTAGGGAGACATCGTTGTAAGTTGTCATTGATAATAGGGTGTAGAGGAAACAACGTTGAACGTCGACACTGATGGCGGATCATTACAGAACTAACTTTCAAAGTTGTCGCTGATGGCAGGGCATTAAAGGGGCAAAGTTTAAGTCGTCATTTGCTAGAGTGAATTCTTAAAGGTCAATATATCCATTCCCAGTCCTTTTCTCTCTGTCTCTCTACGGTTGCACGCAAATTTTACTCAAAGATACTGTCAACTTTTATATATTTTTACTTATTACCACTTCAGGAAGAAACATAGATTAAGAGTTTCAATACGGGGATTTAGACAATCCTTGATCTAAATAAGTGTTCACACAGCATCTATTGATAAATACCGATGGAAAATAAATACTTATTATATACTCGTTTTCTTCTCCGTTAACTTTACATTGTCAGAATCGGTAATATTTTACGATAATGCACTCACGTGGACTTCATCTTGCACTCACGTGTGCCCAATAGAGTATTAGGAACTACTGTCGAAACAAATCATGTACACTCACGTATTAGGCGCTTGACATTTTGGTTGATTAAATTTGTTTCTGAATGAACTAAGGCAGACGTTTCGTGGACTGCCACATACCAGTTGCTTTGCCACATTCCGCGTTAACTCTTTTTGATACAGTGTTTCGGACTTAGGCTATCGATAGACGGCAGATTTCATAAAATTGCTGGGTCCTACAAATAACATGCAAGTGACAAGGCATACATTGTCTTCTTTAGCTGGTAATAAGAATGGCACAAACTTTTCTTACAGTGTTATAACCTGAATTTCCTCAAAATGTACTTTCTTAGTTCTGCAAATCCGAATTACATGAGCCATGTCATGGGCTCTCAAGCTTGATTACACATTTCGAAACTGTACTGTAATTTCGACTATATTCCAAATGCAATTACATCCTCCTTACTGCACTCAAAATGGAATAAACGTTATATTCCATTGCATCGTTTTGATAACTGCAATTTATAGACTTCATAATTTTCCCACATTATGATTTCAAACATTCAATGACAGAACAGAAATACACTTGCAGGTGTCAACACGCTGCTGAAATCCGATGTACTTCATGTAGAATTGGCACAGATTAATCTTGTCCTTAATCACGAAATTTCGTAGAATCGACATAAATACCAAAATTTATTCATCCCAGGTTAAATGGGAAAGTTGTTGCAATGCGCATTCATTCACAATATGACTCCAAATGTCAATTGTTGGTAGACCAAAACGTTATTTTCTTCCGACAGTTATGTCTAGCGCGCGACTAGGTTCACATTTATCTGGGTAGAGGTATGTGCGCATTAATAATTTTGTTGTTGTGAAATGATGAATCTGCGTTTGAGTAGTTAGTTTGGAATACGGCATACATTCAGTGACTTTGTTTCTTATAGTGTATTTCTGTTTATATGATTAAGCCTTAGGTGGAATAAGAAAATGAACATATAAAAAAAAGAGTTACTGCATTTGTATCGGAAAATATGAACCCGTTTTGTCGGATGGAGATAATTCACTCCCAAGGTCGTGCAGTATTTCCATCCGAGAAACTAGTTCATATTGTCCCATACAAATGCAGTAACCTATAAATACAATGTAGTTGAATTGATGAAAATTCTCGGTTGTGTCTGTCTTCATTTAAAGCCAAATAAATGTTGTTTTTTTTCCGTCGTTGCTAATATTACGTTCATTATATTCTTTCAGGAAGAACGGTAAAAGCCACTTAGATTAAGTACACATTACATATGAATAGATATTTTAATATGATTCATTCAATAAGCACCAATCATGTAATTCAAAAGGCTCTGCACAATTTCTAAAACACGTACACATAACAATTTAATATACATATAGGAAGCTGATTAAATTACGACGTTCTTCTACTACGAAACATACAGTTTATCTATTTCGCATGTGTTTATTTTGTTGGTTTATTTATTTTGTATTTATACTTCCGATCAAATGTCAATGACTCCATTAGTAATTATGCGTTGTCATGTTAACGTAATATAGCGCATACATATTAAATACCTCATTATTTTCCGCATAAATGCACACTCTTATTTTGTGCCAGGAAAAGATAAGGTCATTCCTTAAATTGATGATAAAATGAGGGAATAGTGTGATTCTTTAAGAAATATATAGCTTGATTAAGCTTCCCGTGATTCGTTCAACATACCCATGTTATGATCTGATAGTACACTCACTTGTAGCTGTCCAAAAACACACATATACGTGACTTTCACACTTCTAAGGCAACGCAATTCTTATAATCTTCAGTTCAGTATTAATGTTATTGTTTGGTTTTAAAGTCTATCCCGCATGTGCAGGATACTAGGATTGGTATTAAATTGGAGGTCTTGGAAGCTCTGACCTTACGAGTTGCACGCTTTCTGTGCGCTTCTGCAATTATCTGCTGTTTTGCTGCGCGTGCGCCAGATGTGTCTTGATGCGCCAGGAGGTACGGTCCTGTGCATGGAACCTACGTGGGGCAATGTTGATGCGTAAGTGTTTGAAGGACATGTTCAGTGTTTCCCAGAAGCGCTTCTTTTGTCCACAAAGAGCGAGCTTTCCTCGCAGAGTTCGCCATAGAGCACCTGTTTTGGAATACTTTCCTAGGGCATGCGGATGATGTGTGCTGACTATCTAACTTGGGCTCTCTGCAACAACATGAAGACAGATGGGATGTCGGCTCTCATGAGAACCTCTGTGTCTAAATTGTCTTTGCCATCTTATCCGCAGAATCCCTCAGAGACAGCTCATGCGGAATTGATTGCGTTGTTGTGAATGTCTGCTACAGACAGTCCACGTCTCGCTGTCATTCAGGAGGGTGGTGGCCACTTTCAGATTGGTGTTAAGACTGATTCTTCTGCGACCCACGCATTCGCGCGTAGTCGTCAGAAATCTGAGCTGGCTTTGGTAATTCTGCTGTTGACAGGCACTTGAAGATGTCGACAGCCTGGAGTTTCAGATCCTGTACTGTGATGCTCAGTTCACAATTTAGTTTCCTAGGGGCAAGTTGTTACATAACTTCAGTCTTTTGGGTACTGATTATGAGACAAGAGTTGTTGCATGTCTCAGCAAACCTGTCGATTCTGGTCGGCGTGTCCTCGTCTGCGCTGGCATCGAGGGCGTAGTCGTCAGGAAAGAGGACATCCCTGCTAAATGTTTGTATTACATTCGTGACTGCCTGAAGTTGCCTCGGGTTGAAGAACTTTTCGTCAGTCCGATATCTGAGACGGTTCCCTCGTCACCATTTTGGGACCCGTCTGTGAGCATGATGGCAGTGAACATTATTCTCAAAGTGTGGGTACCATAACGCAGACTTGTTTGACGCCGCTTCTAACTCTGAAAGCATCTGAAGGTTCACCATCGTTTATTATGTGGGACATAATGCTATCGTGGAACTGGCGAATGACTGACGAAATTATACGAGCCGCCGAATTTTGCCATGATCTTGTAAAGACCACCTCAGCTGACTGTGTCGAACACTATGGTAGTAATGACTGTTCAGCGGAAGTAAAGGCATACACTGTATTTTATATATGTGAATATGTGCATGTGTATCCCTATTCCATTGAAACCGAAGTTGGAACATAATAGACTAAGATTTCTTTTTAGCATTTCTAATATCATGTTGGTTATGTTCTTCCAGGAAGCAAGAGAGAAAATGGAAAGGGTGAGTAAAGATCAATCTGAAGCGGAGATTCTACTGTCAATAAGCAAGTAATGATTTTACGCAATTGAGTGTTTGTCTAAGGAATTTCAAATATACGCCAGTGACAATGTTCGTAAAATTTAGGTGTTATTTTTTACCACCAGCCATACAAGTATCGTGCCAGCTCTCGCTTAAAGATCAACTATCTAACACATTTAGGGGCACACTACGTTATCTTCATGGTCTCATTTAGTGGGAAACTAGGGCTGAAACGATTTATTGATATATCAATGCATGAATACATTTTCTGTAACCATACACATATCGATACAAGAGATGGAGAATCGATGCAAAACGATACTTAACGTATGCAAGGTATTTTAGTCTTCAGCTGGCATTAATAATTATTATCATTAGTTTCAATTTTTATTCCTAATAAAATATATTTCATCTGAAACAGCATTTGCAGTCCCAGACATTCTTTTTATGAGTTGAAACGAAAAAAGACAATTGAGAATACTCGCTCGCCTTATATAAATTAACATAAAGTGACATGGTTTGTAATCTGCGCCCCTACCCCATTTCATGATAATTATCTTAACCCAGCAGTATTTCTAGCATATACTTTACATTCGAATGGAATGATTTACTCGTCATTTCTTAACCAATTGTACGCGAAGTATGTTACAATGAATTCTCATTGGTGGTTTTGAATGTTCCGGTCAAGGTAAAATAATAACCAGCAATCAGAACTTAATGTAGCTTATTCACTGCGTGACAAACAGGATGTAATGGGAATGGAACAGACAAACTTGGAGAAAAAGTTATTAATTTACATGTAAAGTATTTCAACGAAATGCTGTCAGGGTGTGCGATGGTGCGGATGGTGCAAAATGTATACGAATCGTAATCTTGGAGAACAGTGATGTGCCAGAACTGCCGCAAATTAGTTGAAAGTCCCACATATGGAAATGTGCTCGGCGAAGAATACAATTTGTATTTAACCGTTCTTGTCGCGACGTCTGATTTTTGGGTAGGCAACTATTAACGGGGATTCTTCATGCATGGCATGAATGTTTGCTAAACTAAGTTTGATTGGCACATGGTGCCCAGTAATAAACATTATTATGGCGTAGATTATTCCTTCTATGAAGGAAGTTATACAAATGCTTGTTTAAAATATAAGCTACCTAGAAAACCCAACATGTCTGATTCCTGGCATGGTTCATTAAGATTTCCTTCGGCTATTACTGACGAATGATAGTGATGATGCCAATGAAGCATATCGAATATTGGAGCTGTGGAGATACCAATGATTGAGCCCATATATGGTGTTAAACACGAAACAGTTCTAAATATTGGATCGACAAGACTAGTTGGACCAATCTCCCTTTCATTGATAATTCCAAATTAAAATGTAGAAATGGCAGAATACTGGGCGTAAAATAAAATACATTCAATTTAAAAGTATAATGCAGGTTTCATTTTTTTACCAATCGAGTCATCCCTGCTGACCACATGCTTCAAATCCATATATCCATGTCAGGGTAAAATAAATTGAACACTTAAGGGTGAACATGAAATCAATAATTAAAGATAATTATTTTAATACCTCTATCTGCACGAGCAGACTAGGGTATGCATTGATGGACTAAAATCCCTAATATAGCATTAAGGAACAGATTAGAATTCTGGCACAGTGGTCAATAAACTATTGAATCAACATGGTTTATGTTAGTGAAAAAAGTTTTTTTTTTTAGCATATGTGTCCAAAAGATAATATCTATCAGCTCTGAAAAAATGTATATAGTAGTCATAAAGACACCTTTCCCAATATAATCAGGCTACATTTGTGCCCCTTCAGCAGGAAGTACATAACACTATTCATAACACACAGATACTATAAGAAGCAGATTATGCTCAGAAATAATTGACAGATTAATGCTTATATAACTAGAGGTGATGTAATGATTTATAGATCAATTTGGGACAAAGAAAGGTTTCAGAAATGTACCATAACAATAGATATACGAAGATCTGAAAACAAGTTATTGCTATCATGTCGAGCGTAGAGTTAATACTTGTTTCTGGTTATCACAAGGTAAAGTAAGAAAGGACTTTGCGTGGCATAGAACATGTACAAATTCATTCTTGACTTTAAATAATTTGTTTGGCTATGTTCTAGGTAGCTTCTGTATCCCATGAAACAAATTAGATCATTCAGGAACAGTTGTAGATGACATTTAAGATAGGTCATGTGGCGGTATTGAACGATGAAGTAATCCTTTTTCAGAAAGAACAATTTATTATGGTATAAACTGATTCAGTGAATATATTATAGACAACGTATACCATTCATGTAAGTACATGGATGCCAAGATTATAAATCATAAAAATGTTATAGTCAGTGTATCTGTACTATTATCTTTTGTGACTTTATAACTAAATGAACCTCTATAAAATATATGTTTATAAGAACAGAACATAAAGTCTAGAGTTAAACACAGATTTGAAAAAAGGCATTGAATTGTTTTTAAAAAGTACAGTACTCCTTTTAATAATGGAATAAGTGAAGATACATTTTGCATATTTATTGGAAAATCTTTAATAATACAAAAGAACAATTAGTACTCATATATAAGGAAAGCTCCGTTAAGTCCTTTTTTAATTTTTAAGAGGATTTGCCTCAATAAAAAACACAAACAAAAACTGACTATTATGGAAATATAAATGCATACACGTTATATATTTCACAGCAATAGCAACAATTCAACTAATATAATAAGTTACAGGATAAAACTCATTTTTCGGTGGAAGGAGAAACTTAATTTGAATAATGTTCAAACGATGGTAAGTCGACTAATGTTATGTCACAGTTTCGAATGACATTTTAGCTAATCAGAATTAGCAAATGTATTTAAAGATATACTTCATTGTAAAAGTCCTTATTTAGGTTGGTTTATACTCAGGTTCGTTCTCATTTCTACAAAAGCAAAGTATTGAGACAGCCGTACCACAACCAAAAGAAAAATACATCGTTTAATTTTTATACCTTAAGGAACTGGATACAAGTAAACATACAATTTATATGACTATCAAAATTAGATAATCCGGAACAATTGCTAGTATTAACCGGTATACCTTCCAGAGACTACCCGCGTAATAGCAGTTTACTATCACTTGTACCTATTATATTTATTTAAAATCGAACATTACCAATTGAATCAAAACTATATTCACCCATGCCTCCTTTTCACAAATCGCATGAATTGACATTGAATTCGATGGATCAGAATTATTCGCTTAACATTTGCTTATGTGAGTATTCTTAAAAAGGAAATATATTCTTTAACGATTATCAACATTTTTGCTAAAACATAATTTATTTCTCTACATATCAGCAAATATGTATGGTGATGACGTACGTTTCCGAGCTCTCTGTAGGCGTATAAAAATGACATATAGCATCGGTCTCCGCACAAACCCTTCAATTGAACAACATCTAACCTTTTTCCACTTCGAAGGTGCTCGAATCACCATATGGTTCTTTTTTATTGTGTTCTCTTGCAGGCAGTATTATTTAAATATATATTTTCAAAGGATCGGCAATGACATATATTCCAACTTTATAACTTATTTATTTATGTGGTTCGAGGTAACAAATAATGTCAAAACATGATTTAAGTTAGGTATATGCATTCTCCGAAAGTAATATTTAAATCTAAAGTCTAACACTTACTATAGCTAAATAAATGCTTCGCATTCACTGAAAAATCCAACTTCTTTAGAAAGCCTATTAGTTTTTACATATTCTTCACGTTTCGTCTGTTCGTCTGTTATATTAAACAAGAAACAACACGATTGGAGATAAAAATCATTAAAATAATACATCTGCGTCTGCCAGTGCATGGTTCGAACAACTACTCTTTCCTATTTTAGTCTTATGTTCTTATTTCATGTTCAGTCTGCAGAAGTATTTAATGTGCTTAAATTTAATTTAAGAAGACGTATTTAATTAACCTATCTGCTAGAATTACAAAGTGCCCATATTACTGTGTGCACAAAGTACTATGCCGGGAAATATGCAAATAAGTTCTCGAAAATGTCTTTGTGAGAAATCAAGGCTGTTGGAACATTCAAGACCCTGAAATCATTCGGAATTCAATATACATATAAAGCTATGATACTGTAAGTTACTCTTACATTTTCAGTTTAAAACTTAGATAACTGAATGGGGTGTTGATTTGTTGCTGCTTTTTTGTTATGTAGGTTAAGACCGTAAAGTCATACAAACTTTAGCGATTAAAGCAATATACATAGGTGAATGATAGGATTAGAGCGAGATGAAGGCATACAGGCATTCACCGTTCCTATCTAATATTTATATCGTTTGTTTACATTTGGAGTACGTAATCCTATTGTCCTCTTCAATCGCACCGTCGACCTTTGAAAACAAATTCTGCATCACCTCTGTGTCTACTTATAGTTCTCGGGCTAACGCTTTAATGCCGCTCAGAATCTCGGTTCCAACAATTCTAATTTAGAACACGGAAAGCAAATTATATTCCTTGTTAACTTTCTTGGTATAGATACATTGAAGTGGCACCTCATTCGTACGCAGCTATCATTGTTTCAAAGTTAGAATGTAACTTGGAGTTAAACGAATGACGAAGCTATTTACAGAAGGTTAAATGTCTCATTGGAAACTATTTCCATTCACTCATTGATTATTGTTTAGGATCGCTCAAGTGAAAGTGACGAGAACAGATTGTTTTGAATGACACAAAGACATATTTTGCAAAGTGGCAACGATCAATGATGCTAAACTATTGGACATTAGAATAGTTTCATTTCGATGTTTCAAGAATCATAACGGATTTCTTCAAACAAAATTAGAAAAAGTATGTTTTAGATATGCAAAGCCGGCGACATGCTTATATACATTTATCATGTAATATAACATTCTACAATACAAGGAAATTCATTCAACTTGTTGTATTACTTAATTTATGTATTGACTTAAAGAATTACTTTCTAACATGGAAACTTTGGTGAACAATTTTTGACGCAAATGTAAAACTACTGACGTTGGAGGTTCAACGTGGTTATGGCACTTTTATAGATTAGAAGAGGACCTCGATGCACCTGTTTTAGTTAATGGTATTACCAGTAGATGTTTATTTATCTCAAAGTAGTATTCTGAGTGTGTGTCTGTAATGTAGAAACATTGACAAACAGTTGTTCTTACCTCGAATGAAATTACTTCTTTTTACCTCTTGCCAGCTGGATATATTAAGTAGTTTCATATTTAAACACGACTGTTTCATCGATGTTTTTCGAACTGTTAAGGAACAAAGATTACTCGAAAACGGTTCCATTTTATCGTTGTAGATCAAGTATTCTAAATAGTTCACTAGACAAAATATCCAAAGAATAAAATATGTACCTAAATCAATCATCATGA
The DNA here is from genome assembly GCA_016617855.1 of Megalonaias nervosa. Taxonomy (NCBI): domain Eukaryota; kingdom Metazoa; phylum Mollusca; class Bivalvia; order Unionida; family Unionidae; genus Megalonaias; species Megalonaias nervosa. Next base: position 10,802 of record JAECUM010045317.1, read on the forward strand.
CGAGCAAATTACTCTTCATCACTGTTGCTGATTCTTATATTAAACATTAGATGTAGGTTCCAAGCTTTACCCGAGAATGCAAATGATAGACAGTTACACCCCACATAGAATGGTAAAATTAATTCATTCACAATTGCTCTGTAATTTGAGAAAAGTTTGTATATGACGCTTATTAAATAATATGATTTAAACAGTCAATCCAAATATCCTTCTTGATTAAAAAAAATACATTTTAGTGCTCCTTGACATCTAAGAATGTTTCTATCGTTCAATAACAGAGTTTAGCTAAATATTGATGATAACAATAAGAAATGCATACTTTAAAATATACACCATGAATGTTTCAGATCATTTAAAGGCAAATATGTTAAACGTCCTTCATAACAATACACTTTCTAGCGAAAAGATAATGGAAGCAAATAGATAAAGATGATGATGTCAACGTTACTTTTTTACATAATCTCGGAGAGATTTAATAATTTTAATTTAAAACTGCAATTCTGGGAAACGAATAGGTGAACTGTTTCTGTCACATACGTATCCTCTGTCAACAATCTCAAAATTTATCTTTTCAGGTAATATCTTTTTTGGGAATATAAATGAAAGTTGAAGGTAGAACAATGATCCACCTTACAAACCACAAATAGAAGTATTCCGAAAGCATCAAATACATCCTCTGTAAAATAAAATGAATTATCTGAAGGCAAACATTCATTCATTGCATTATTTTAGTGATATGCCGCACAAAACAAATCATGAACATTCTTAACTTAGTTACATTGGTATGACATATGTTCAGCTATATGCATAAAGATCACGCAAACACACCCACAGAAGTATACATTTAAAAAGTGAATGAAACAAGTACTATCGGTGTTGTATAAAACAACCAACACATTATACATCATGCATATGCCATACATATTTAAAAAAAGTGACAGAAAATCAAATTCGAGACTGATTTTAAAGATGCAAAATGAGATGTTCGATTCAATCGAGATACCAATTCCAATTTAAATGTGCTCTTGATGATGCAATTTTCATAGGTTTCCGTAATAACGGCATCAGTGATTGTAATAACTTCTGCAATAAAAGTTTAAGTCACGAACATGTGCACAAATAAAATAAATATCGATAATGTGATGTAATGGCCTAAATTACAAATAAATAAGTTCTCTTGAAATGTGATTTACTGTAATCGTGATTAAAAGTTATGCCAATAAATACAAGTGTCCCATAAAATTATCAAAATTGTAAACAATTACTCACTTCGCGTAACGACATTCTCATTTGCTATTAAATATGAGAAAGTATGTGAAACACGTTAAGAAGATTTGGGATGGATGTTCCGATGCTCAAATGTAAACAGGAACAACACCTTATAACAATGTATTGAGAGAAAATTATCTGAAAATTAAATCTGAAAATAATGAATTGATTGTAGGCAATATCCCTTGACTGAATTTGTTTTGGTGTCTTCTGTCAACTAAATTATGCATATCTATAATGATATATATGAATTTTATATAGACTAACATATACACAACAAATCCCCTTTCAGTATCATGACGCCAGTTTGCTGGAAGTTATTTTCGGATATTACATTCACATATTTTGCTAGTTGACTGCGGGTCATTTACATGTATTGCATTTACTGGCTTTCCCTGTTGGATTGTGTAATTTGGAAATATTACATTTACTAACACTACCAATATGATGTGTCTGTGTGTGGAAATACCAATGTGTTGGTGACGGTATTTACACGAATTACATTTAATTTTCATTGTATCAGACTGGTGAATGGTATTTATTGATTTTACAAACATCAATAGTCCCGCTGCTATATTAAGTATATCAATTACTTCACAGTGTATAACCACTTTACCAGACTTCAGGTGCTGGACGAGCAGTATCCAATATCTTCATTAAATCAATCATTTCAAGCAAACGTTGCAATCCAATTATCATGGAATTTACTGGCTTAGCCTATTTCACAGTTGTTTGTGTTATGCAGCGTTAAGTAAAATAATCTTAACATAAGTTATTCCTTTCTCTTGGAATATATAATAATGTGTTGTTAAGGTAGATATGGCTTAAGTCTGTGTATAAAGTGAATTAAATGTTTCAGAACGGAATATGGAATTAATTGTGTGCTATTTAACCACACTGACAATTGATCTTAGCCTATAATACAAACATTGTGTTCCTAATGTGAACAGCTGTTTCTAAACCTAATGATACATTTGGCCGAACAATGAATGCGACCACAGGTTCAACATTAAATTTAAGCTCTCCATTAGTTGCGAACATGTTGTTTTGTCGGTTTAAGAATGAGGTCTGTGTTGAATAGGGAATGACAATAACCTTAAATTGTTAGTAAGATTACCATGCGAACTGAATCTGCCAGCCTTCACAGACACCTTTTGTTATTATTTATTCACCCACAGGTCATGATAACCTGTACGATTTTAAAATTCAAGCGTAACATATTAGGATTTTATGTTTCTTTCTTTCATATTTTGCAACACTGTTTCTGCTGATAAATAATAAGGCAATGATAAGCCGTTTCAAGCATTTACAGCCAGATTAGAGTTGTCGTGACATGGCTAGTTGACGCAAGAGCAAAGACCGAGATTAAACATGCTTGCCACTCTGGATCTACGTTGCGTGACTCTTCGTTGCACTGAATAATACACAATCATGAATATTCAGTTATTCGCACTTGCTTTAATGTGTCATTTATTAACGTTAACATCATTATATCCCGATTAACTTCTTTCCTTAATATATTGATGCATCGAATATGAGTATATTAAAAAGCACCGGAGTATGGATATGAAAGCTTACTGAAGAACTTATACTTTCCTTAGGTCCAACTCATCCAACATATTTACGTTCCAAGCATGTAGGTTATTGGTATATGTCCATATCCACACGTAAGTGATCGTAACATTATCGAGAGTTAACCGCTGCGTTAATTAGACGGTATCGATGCAAAAATATTTTGTCAGTATATTTATTTGGCTTTCTTGTATTTTCGCTTTGTAAGCAGTGAATTGTCCGAAAATTAAGGAACCATCACATCCTTTGCAGAAAACTTTTCAAACGTTTGCAACAATTTACTTTTCAAAATGAACCCATATAAAAGCTCCAATGAATGGAGAATGTTGAATCGAATATTCGGGTAAAACTGAACAAAGCCTGCGTTTATTGTTTCATGTTTAATGTGAAGTTACGGTTTACAAATCTAATTGAGTTTGCGTTGTAAATTGTACTAATATATCTCATTCACTCTCTCACTCCCTCACTCATTATGTCACTCGCTCACTCGGGTACAAATAGTATATATTCATTTCACTACGTACACTATTTATACAAAAACTCAGATTTCCACAAACGTTGAGTATTCTAATCACGTTAGTCTTGATTATATGCAGACACAATTACTGATTTGTTCTTGTTAGAAAAATGTTTTATACACAATAATTATAATCAGAAACCCTGAGTTATGTTATACCAATACTTGCTGACAAATTGTGTTAACCCACATGTATTTGATTTAGAGTAATTTTATGTTGTCTTAGTTTGATTCGGTTCATAAACAGTTGCAAGTCTTCCTCGCTGTCTCTCGGTCTTTTTTCCGGTTAAGGAGACATGTAATGACCTAATTACAAAAGTCAGTTTTTGCCACATTCATATTGGTTTGCGTGAATCTTATCAACAATTTTAGGGGTGAAGCATTTGTTACAAGTTGGTTAATAACTTATTCTCATTTAGAGAATCATCAGGATCGGGTTTTGAAGTTTCAAAATGTACATATTTTCCTCTGTTACAAGTTATTCGTTTAGCTTTTGTGACACCTAATGATGCAAATATACTTTATTTTACCTGCTTTTGTTATTGACATTGAATGTCCCTTGTCTGTGCTACCATTTAATTTGACAATCAGAGCTGTATGTTGCTGAAGTTTTGGTCAAAGTCTCTTTGTAGGATGAAAAGGCCAGAACCGCTCTTGGGATAGTTATCATATGAGAAAGAAGTTTTGACCGACTGATATTGTTATGCTCTCTTGCCTGCCCTCCATTTGATATTTAGGTAAGGTCGACTCTACTAGACAGTTGGTCTTCAGGTAAATGTTGTTTATGTATGTTTATAAGTACCAACCATGTACGGGGTAGCTACAATAGGTAAATATATCTTTAAGTTCAAAGTCGTGACACTTTAAAGTGCATAACTTTAATTACAATAAAGTAAACGTCGCACCACTTTCAGTCCCTTTATCAGCTTGAGCACATATATCTGATTGCGAAATTTAGGTGCCATAGGTGCATCGAAATTATTTTGCCTAATATGCAGATATCGAACACGAAAGTCTTACTTAAAACATTTCGAAAATATAACGGAAATTCTATTCTTTTCTTGTTCTAAACGAATGTTTCTTAAATATTACCTCTTTCATGCTTATATATTGAAGGCTGTAAGGCTGCATACTACAAGTTTAATACTCGAAGTGATGTGATTGACAAAGAGATAACATTTGAATACTACTCTGCACTTTTGTAACATATGCATCCTCTCTAGAGTTATCTGGAGTTTACGTTGCAGTAATATTCACCTATTCATCTTGCAACTATGCAAATTAGTAGGTCTCTGTATATAGGTATATATGTGGACTTCACCAGTTCAAACCAGTATATGTGTTGTCGTCAAGTCAACGCATGCTGCTTAAATGTCTAGCAAGCATTAATTAATACAAAGTAAAGAAGCTCAAAACCCGGTATATTCGTTGTTTCCTGGTCAATGCCTATTACGCAAGAAAATAACGAATGCAATTAAAGGAATAATATAATGAACGCTGTCTCAACATTATTATCCTTCCCACAATTTTTGTTTTACTCTAATATAACGTTGTTGACAGCGTGTTATTTGTTATTGTATTCGAGGCAAATTATAAAATGTGTTATTTATTTATACAAAAAACTTCATATAAATCTCTGCTGCGCGCATCTTCTTTCCATATGACCATCCTTAAAAGACAGAGGTCCAGCCCTCTCATGTTTTTGAGTTGAATCGGCAACATTTAATAATTAAATATCTGATATATCCATACACATATCTACAAACACGAAATTACCATTCATGCTTATCTCGGATTATAGATTTCTTTACCGGTCCAAATATCGTATCTTAGTCGAGTTATTTAGTACGCATACCAGAACGCCTTCATTACTCAGTCATAGAATCCAGTATATATATATTACCATTTTATGTCGCACAGAGCATGGAAAAAAAAAAACTGCCTTAAACCATTGACAGAAATCGGCATGTTCGCAATAAAAGTTCGATAACAAATGAGATTGCGAAGGGGACGCTACCCATACGCGACATTAGTGACCGCTTTAGTTTGCATACATGATTACTATCACTATGACTAGAGGACATCTCTACATGTGCTCTACTATATTTGGTAGAGAATGTTTTATTATATATTTAACATGTATTGAACGTTGCCATTGTTTTGAAGTTTTACTAATTAAGAAATGAACGTTTGTTTTTGTAGTGGCAGTTTGTGAAATATTTTGCCCAATAGCAATTATTATAGCTTAGGAGTTTTAACTATTTACAATGTATAATTTCTGCTATATTCATTTTAATCATAAGACACAAATACATGTTTGTATGGGTGTAGAAAATTTTAAGTAGTACTATATATCATCCAAAGCACAAATGATGTCCTTTTAAGAAAAAAAAAATATTATTGTCGTTTGCATGTTGAAGACATAAATATCCAGGGCATGAGATGACGTGTTAAATTCATTTTAATGTATCGTTGTTCTGGTGATTTTCTTGATAAGTAGCTTACACTTTCTGAAGGACGATATCTTCACAGATATAATAAATTGGATTCCATAGCTTTTGCAACAAAAATTAAGAATTTAAGTTGGCAATATTGTACATGCTGTTATCTTAACACTCGGACAACAAAGGTTGACATTTTACCATCAACCTGTAATCGGATACTGTTTTGGGGGACAACGACAGCATCATGATTCTTTTATTCAAATTGTGGTTGTTAGGGTTAGGGGTGAGATATTATCCTTGCCATATAAAACGTACACCATGATGTCATGCCTAATGAATATAGTATCTTGCATTGTAGAAAATTGCCTGACATAGCTGCCGACAAAGATATACATACAAATACTCAAAAAAAGAGGACTTAAATTGCTTTATTAGCAGATCATGTCATGTACGTCACTTCTAGATGTGTGCTTTTGTGCAATAATTAGTTTGATAATATTAATTGTTTTGCTTCCTCTACAAGCCGCGGGTCGCATGGTGCATCATTTTGGCCTTTCTTTCTGCCTAGCATTCTACTTACGGTTGTCTTCTCCTGCCAACCTGCAGTCATGTTTCCTACGTTATTATCTAATATGTGTCTAGTTGCTTATTATTGAGGGACTGTGCATATCGAGGTGCCCAAAAATTTAAAGTGACATATACGGTTCGAATGTGTTTGAGTTGTCATTGTTTCTAGTAAGTAGTTTATGTTGTGTGTTCTTGTTTGTGTTAAGCTAAGGAGTAGAAGAAAGGATGGCAAACAATAGCTGATTGATCTTGTGATATTAATTTGGTTTTCGCGATGCTGTCTCTTAGTTTACTCAGCAGACTCCCAATCGGGTTTTGTTTCAGATCGAACTAGTTCTAGTTTGAAGAGGACTTTCCTTGGTCAAACAAACTATAGTTGGGGGTCATATATTATATGTATAATCATGTCGGTGGACGCAACCTTATTTGAATATGTTATAGCCCCTGGACTACCCATTTGTTCTTCTTTCCTGATGTTTTATTCACTTTGCTTCTTCCCTGATGGGTCTTCGTTTTCTTACTTTGCGTACTCCACTTCACCATATTTCTTCTTCTCCTCCTCCTTCTGGGAGATGTTCTCTCTCTCTCTCTCTCTCTCTCTCTCTCTCTCTCTCTCTCTCTCTCTCTCTGTTATAATCATCTCTTTTGTATTATCTTACTCATTATTCGTACGGCTCAGTGTATCGTAGACAACCACACGAAAACAATATTTAATATCTCGTACGGCACAGTGTATATTTCGTCCCACATTATCACTTGAGGAATATATTTTGGTAAGCATCGTAATTTGAGCAGATCATGCTTTTCCTTTACATTTAAATGTATGATACCTCTGCCATGAAACGTGCCTTTATTTCTCATGTCAGCGGCGAGCTTATGTTTTGGTGTCAACAAGAAAACAGCACATTTCTCAGTTGTGATTGAATTTTTAAACAGGTTAACGCTCTTTGTTGTTTTACCCTAGCAAGGACCACCATTCAGTTTATGACATGTCATTGGACCTATCACTGTTGCTTCTGTCGATTATCCAAGCGCCATTATCACGTACTCGAGACAGAGATCATACCGTGAATGTATTGAAGCATATGCTAGTATAGATGCAATTACACGTGTAAATTGCTGTTATTCTCCATCGGCATAAGGGATAATCCCCCAATCGTAGTTAGCATGATTTTCGTTTTAATTAAGTGCACCAGTGAGAATATAATCCCTAATAAGACAATCAGACTTGGTCGATAATGCCTCTATTATTGTTAATGATTTTAGAATATGTTTCTCAAGCATAAACCTCAGGAGAACATTTGGAGAGCTTCCAAAAAGATTAAAATGTATTCCAAGCCACAGGCGGATAACCGGATGAACTTCAGGTAAAACTCAAAACTGTTAAAACGACGGAAAGCTGTGAGAATCGTATCTGGTAGAGCACAGTTGATTGAAACTCAAATAAATTCTGTGTCCGATGTCCAAATATGGCAACATATGACCATTCATCCATTCCAATGAACATAGATTGTATATCGCATCTATGGCAACAAAAGTGACATTATCCTGAATATGATCACTGTTATCAAGACCACCATAGCAGTACGCGATGCAGCATCATTAAATTTCGTCAAGAAAATTAGTTGGCGTCAGATTCTATTTATGTGTTATTCCTGGCGAAATATGAATCACATCCACGTGCGTGAAGGTAATAGTGGTTAAATTTATAATCTCGTCTGTGTCAGCTGTGAATGTGCACGTAAGTCGATCAAATTTACTTTGAAGATTCTCAGTGAGGTAACATTCTCCTTTGGACAGGACAAACTGATTAAAATCACTATCGGGATCACTTTGTAGCAACAAGAAATAGACTGGGTCATATATGACGAGATCGTTGATTGCATGATACATGTTTCTAGTGTAGTAATTGATGCCCAGTTTCAGCGGGAAATGTTCGAAGAGATTTAGTACTCTCTTTTTCATATTTTTTTTCCAATGTCATGAAACTCATTGACTGTTATTGTCTATACAACGACGGGAGTTATTAATTTGAGTTCTAATTCACCAACAACATTTTGATTAGCTCCCGTCGCTCAGACCTGTTTCCACATAGTTATGACTTCACGTCGCTATTCTTCTAATCCCGACGAGAGTAACACATTTGTAAAATGCTCCATGAGGAGTGCCGACACACGGTTAAAGGTTTCTCATCAACTCATAGCGGATAATAATCCTCTGATCGGTTCATTTATCTGATAAACTCAATACGTAACAGAGGTTGCCGGATATAAACCGTTGCATTAAAACTCGTCTATGTCATCAAGTGATCATGCTTTTGATGTAGACTTTATGGTAATAGCATATTGGTCTTTTCTATGTTTTTCACGTACTGAGTCCGTCTTGTAGTAAACAAACCATTCTCCAGGCTTCTCGACACTAATAAATTAAATTCTGAGATAATATCTTTTGTTTGGCGGCAGAAGAGACTAAGAAAGAAGCTGCACGAGTATCGTTCATTTTGCAATTATAAATTAGTCTAGGTATTTCTGTCTCAATATACCATGCCGAGTATACGTATAATATTCCGTCAACGGAAAACTTATCCTTGGCATCGCGAATAAACATACGGTAAGTTGAAGATTCTGTGGAGGGTTTGTGACATACTTAATGTGGGACTGCTTAATCTCAATCGAAAACAGCGGCTCAGTCAGTTTCCCCGTCTGTGATCCTCAGCATTTCTGTCCAGAATGTGTTATCCTCGATGGCACTGTGTTGGCAGGTTCAGTAGCTGATAGCGTTTGTAGTTCTATTTGCAGAGTAATATTTAGCAACTACCTGATCAGTGAAAAATCTTAGCAAATGCCGCATAAATGTTAATGAGTTCATTATTTTATCGTGGCCATGGAAGTTTTATTCCAGTAAGCTCGTAATATTTATATTGTGCCCATGAAGCTGTTCTTTGAAGGGCCATCATATCTATCTATCTATCTATCTATCTATCTATCTATCTATCTATA
>JAECUM010045322.1:0-19817 GCA_016617855.1 Megalonaias nervosa
ATATCCGGTATTAACGTAGGAAAAGAAAATATCCACCATGGACAGAAAAAGATACCAATGCTTGCAGCTGATGTCTCTTAATTTAAAAAAAAAAAATATACTTTGCTAAATGTTTATTTCTTCAGACATTGACTTATATATCTTGTAACAGAAACTTCATATATACTACTGGGAATATTTGAACACGTTCCTTAAACAGAGGAAAAGAGAAGAAAACTTGGAAGGTTAGTCGTTGATTAACAGAGAAAACAAAAGAAGCCATCATCTCATATATGCTTTCTTTGTGAAAATAAAAATAGTAATAACGTTTTCTTTGAGAATAAAAACATTTCTATATAAATACAAATAACAGCATTTGAAATAAAATCTAGAAAATCTGCTTTAAAAACTACACAACGATTAGCATAAGTAATGAAAATCAGGTCACAAATTGGATGCAACGACAAAAAGCTCCATCCCTGAATGATGTAACAGACGTACAAATTATCATGCAGTTAAAATTTATAGGCAAAGAAAAGGGATTCTGAACCAAAGCTAAAGATAAAAGAAGTTAACAATGGATGTTCTTGCTATGTTACATTAGACGTGATAATAGCAGCAGATGCAGACAGAAATGATACAAGTAACAGAGGGGATGATAGCAGGGTATAAGAAAACTACAGATTATTCTTCATTTATTCACGAGCACGAATAGGACTCATATATACCAAGAAAGTCAATAAATGGCGGTTTAGTGAGGAAAACAGGGGGTGTTACTTTATAAATTTCATGAAGACAATAAATTACGGTTTTCCATGGCAGTCAGGGGTTGTTACTTTATGCTTTTCATATATATGCTAATTAAATACTCCACAGTTCTAAGATGCAAGCAGTTCACAGTCGTTAAACGATCGATTTTATTAATCTTAAATTAAAGACAATGGAAACAGTTCAACTCACTATCAAAATCTCAATGTGGAGTCAATGTTGAGGCAACAATCACCTGAAAATTTAATAACAAAAAAAAAAAAAACATCGATCATTGCTGCAACAGGCTGATGCGCGTGAATTATCAAAAGGTCAAAGGAAAGAAAGAAATTATTTTGGTGTGAGAGGTACAAGACAGAACTAGTACCAACAGTCTATTAGATCTGTAAAATCGAAGCAATATAGCATGTGCCATAGTTATATGACCCTAGTCACGTGAATAGTTAGTCTTTTCTTTGTATATATATATATCAGGTGTGGCCATACAGGTGGTGTTGCTCTTATAACGTACCTAAAATAAATGGACTTTTTAAAATAAAAAATAAAAATTTGCTAAATAACACCGAATTATGTTATTTTATATTACCAACACTCTCCACGAAAACAAACTCCTCTTCTCACTCTGTCTTAAACTCTCTATTTTCGTCTTCATATTTACGTTTATATTGCAAAAATATATGGATGGTTCTTTTCAATATTGCCTCCAGATCACGGCTCCCAGAGGTCGTCGAGTTGGCCACCCGCTGTGTGTGTGTGTGTGTGTGCGTGCGTGCGTGCGTGCGTGCGCGCGCGCGCGCGTGTGTGTGTGTGTGTGTGTGTGTGTGTGTGTGTGTGTGTGTGTGTGTGTGTGTGTGTGTGTGTGTCTATTGCTCTATCTATCGTGAAAACCTTCAAATTCAAAAGCTTATTGGCCCCAAGTAATTTCGGCTTTTATATTGTTTCGGTTTACTGAGGTTTCGCCAATGTGAAAAGATGTCTCTTGCCGCCCGTTTTGAGAGAGAGAGAGAGAGAGAGAGAGAGAGAGAGAGAGAGAGAGAGAGAGAGAGAGAGAGAGAGAGAGAGAGAGATTATAGGGCTTAGATTGTAATGATTTTGGTCCTAGCTGATCTAGATCATTGCCACAGAAGATCGTTCAATTTGTGACATTTCCAAGCATTGTTGAAACAAAGTTTGTTTGCATCACTTTTATGTTTCCAAAATAATTCTTGTAGGTTTCCAGTTTCCTTAAAATATCTGAAACAGTCGATATTCCTATGCTGATCTTTTTTCTCTAGTTACATCGATGTAGGTTTTGGCATAGATTTATATTCACTGATGAGACTGATTTTTTTCATATAAGGATATTTCAATCCTTCAAAGTTTATTTGGTCGTTCCATCATCTTTACAAATGAGAGAAAGACAAATGACAAACATGGCGACTTAATTAAATTTTAAAATCAATTGAGTGAATCGGTTTTTAGATATAGTCAAGCGGCAAAAACGAGGTCACAACTTTGTTGTTCATAAAGCCCGGATATTGAATTATAAACAAAAACAAATTTATATTGATCATCTATACAAATAAATAACACGAATAACACTCAAATAATAAGCAGAGAAGCACAGTGGCGTCAGTAAGGTTGGTGTCACTCAGTGCGGTAACTCATGATGTCACCCCCATGGACCTCCTTCCTGCACAAAAATTCAAAAATTTTATAGACAGTCATTTTGGTGTCACCCCCTCTTCTTTCTTAAATGGCTTTTCTAAAAGCATTTGGCTATAAATAATTCACCTTAAAACCTGACTTTCTTTATTGTGCAAAGACTTCTGTTTAGCCTATTGTCAGGCCTAACCTGTGTCGGCGCTCATGCCAAGTATTGTTTAAGCCCGCGTGCCTAAACTACTTTTCAGGTCTTTTTTCACAAATCAGCCTACTACAAATGCTTGCTAACCGTAATCAATATTTTCTAGCATTAACAATTAAAATACAAGTTCAAGTTCTTGGTGACTTTCGGTTTATGAGGTTTGTTTTCGTGAGAAAATGTGATCAAATTTTGTTCAGTTCGGAGTTAAGGGGTTTAGGCTTACGATGACAATAAAGATGGAAAAATTCTGAACCAAAAAAAAAAAAAACGATTAGGTTTTGAGGGATTGTAATATAGTGAAATTTCGGTTTGTAGGAGTCTTGCTGTATATCTTGCAAAAGCTGAAAACGAAAAGGCAAACCCCCTGGAGTTTTTAAGAACATAGGCGCTTTCTACTCTAGACGAGTCGTTGTCAAAGAGAATTGCAAAAGACAAACGAAAAGAAACAAAACAAGAACAACAATAAACGCAAATGGAAACGTTGAAGTTATAACGCTCTGCATAATTATGGAACTAACAAATATTATTTCAAACTTTTAAATGCCGCGCCTTACATATTTAATTCCGATGACAGAATGGCTATCTAGGTGGTAGCGACCTACAGAAGAAAAAGCAAGAGCGCCGTCTATTTCTTGATATAAAATGATGTGTCGTAGATCATATCCCAGAAGATTTCTCGTGAATCATGCATTATCGAGTATATAATATATTTGATGACTACATCGCTTTCTTTTAAGAAACAGATGGTGCTCCTGATCTTCAATGTTCGTTGCCAGTTTTCTGTAATTATCTTAATCTCTGACAAACGCGATCTCTTGCTGGATCCAGTGCACTTGAAATTAGCCATATGATTTGTATTTTTATATACAGAGTTGAATTACAGATTGTATAATGGCGAGCAATAAAGTATTTGTGGACATAAAATGGCTATGATTAACATCCAATAAAAAGATTAGGAACAATATGTATTAATCGGAAAATGTGAATGTTCCTGGATACTCTGATAATGATATTTATATAGTATTAGCAAAAATAGATTATTGTTTTGTGGACACAGAGGTAGGCACCTAAGCATCATAGTAATCCTCCGAGAAAACCACGAATGAGGAAAGTCACATTTCACTGAAATAGCATCTTATATTAGCATTAAGTAAAGCAGTACCAACTGAGATGCATACACTAAGATTGAACAACAATAATAAGATGGAACGAGAAGGCAACAGTACATGGTGGATTCAGGATTGTAATGCACAGAATATAACAGTATATTTCTACATTGCGTGTACTTTGAATTAAATCACATCACTACTAGAAATTATATTTAATTCAGGATGATTTTCAGATTCGCCAAGAGATCCAAGAGATCAAGGTTCTTCGGTAACAAACATGAATGAGTTCCAAACAAATTATATATATATATATAGCAGCAGTATAGCAGGTATATATATATATATATATAGTAGTAGTATAGTAGCAGTATATAAGTATATATATATATATATATATATATATATATATATATATATATTGCATGTATGTTGTATCCAATATTTACCATGAGATGTATACATTTTTCATTAAAAGGAAACAAGTGTTATTGAATTTTGAGAATAATTATGTTGCACGTGCATATCATCGTTTGATGACATTCATGGGACGTGATCAAAATGTTGATTCTGGTCTACAAATATCACAACTAGATTTTACAACGCTCTATCCGATCTATTACTTTTCGCTGGAACATATGGATTTACTTAGACAATCTGTCGTTCATATACACTTACGAGCTCGTGTAGCGCGAGACGTAGCTATTATCCCTAATTACAGAGCCATCGCTGTTATACTCTCAGACAAAACAATGCTGCTTGAAGGCGTTGGAGGACGAATGAGAATCATTGATGCCCCAGTGGAAAATATGTAATTGGATCGCTTGTGATACGCGATACGCGATCAGTAATGAAATCACCAATGATATTATAATGTCATATCATCACGTTGATGTTATTCTGACTCCTGGTCAGATTGAAAAGCTACAGTCAGTATCAAAAAAGAATTCCGGAATAAAAATATCACTGAAATCAGCAGCGCTGCAAGGTCCAAATAAACTATCCCTGACAGAAAGTCAACTCAAGCACTTCAATGACGCCAAACGATCGAAGACCGGTGTTAGACTTGGTCTTTCTGCGGGTGCCATTAAAGATATTGCCAAGACGGATGGTATATTTCCACTTCTTGCAGCTATACAAGCGTTGATTGCCGCTGAAGCCCCAACTGTTGAAAAAGCAGCCGCACTTGGTGCTGTTGGAACTGCCGTTGGGATGGCATTAAAGAAAGCAACAGGTAGTGGACTTAAGACTTCCAAAAACTAAGGGCCTTTCTAAAGTGAAGTGGTACGGTCGGGGTCTAAGACTGCCCGGGACACTTTCCTAAACACAACGCGTTTCGAGCTTCCTATGTCTAATTTTGATTTCCTTGATGCTGCTCGGCGATTAAACGTCAAAAACTTCAGTGGTGTTTTTATCCATGATCAATTACCAAAACAACCTAACCGTGTTGAAACCAGTATCATTAATCTCGATGGAAGTTATGGTCCAGGTACACATTGGGTTGCATATGCCGTTGACCCACGTGGAGTTGTTTATTTGATTCGTATGTGTTGGCGCCACCAAAAGAATTTTTAAAATATATCAGCGGACTGCAAAGCATTCCGATCTGGTATTCAACATTACCAAATACAGACAATAACTGATCGGCCAACTTGCGGCCGTGAAGTACTCGCTGTGCTCAATGCTGTGTCGACATCGTCATGGGCACCGCCTCATAAAGTCATGTACGAGTATACCACCAGACAAAATCGTCGTCGAACGTCTTAAACGGGTCTTAATGTAATATATAATGGTAGATATTTACGGAAGATCTGCTAAAAGCAAACCCCAAGGTGACTTATCCAAATATGCAACCCTTGACGAGGTCAAGGATGAGCTCGCTAATCTTTTGCGTCTCGCAGATGTAGACCAAAATGAAGTTATTGTTTTCTGGATCAGCAAGGACGGTTAAAGACGAGTAATATCCCGTTGACAGATATTATTCTGCGGGTTTCAGGTGCGACCGAAGATAACTTACTGGTGTTTGCTAAAAACGGTAAAATTAAAAACTATGAGGAATTAATTCTAACACTCATGGGAGAGATTACTGGACGCATCAGAAGAATTGGAGACATTATGTACGGCGATCTCAGCATGAGCAGAAATACAATTATCGACGTGAGTGAACCAAAATCAGACGATGATGTGGCAACCAAAAAATATGTGGACAGTAATGATGCCACGATCAGAACTGAGATCAGTAAATGCGTTGCTAAAACTGGCGATACAATCAGTGCTTCTCGCAATATGGCTAATAATAAAATTACTGGTCTTGGAGAACCAGAATCAAACGATGACGCTGAAACGAAGAAATATGTCGACAATAGTAACATCCCGATGATGACCTCGTTAATGACAATCAATGATGGAATGGCCACGTTTAGATCTGAATATGCTAATCATGCAACCGCGTTTACAATTTTTCGCAGAAACACATATAAAGTTATTAATGAAATTTTTTGGGAATCCAGTAGTCATCGACATTAAGCTCTCTGACATCAAAAAGATTACCGATCGTGTAGTATATACAGTAGCGTCTGTATCAGTATTATGGACACCACTAAATAAATCCATCAAATATACCGCTGAGGTTACCGGCATGTACAGGTTCTCAGTACTCGGCGTTACAACATTTACAATATCTACCACAATTTCACGGTGTTATCCATTTAACGGATCTTCTGGATCGGTGTTAGTGATATTGCAGTGATACGATGAGGAAACATTCGTGGTGGAACCCTAAGATAAAGGCTTAGGCGTATTTTACTAATGGTGTATTGAATTCAACGCCAAACTACCACCTCCTTAAAGTATTAGTAATTTGTATAATGAACAAATCGCCGGTAAACCCAATTGACGTTCAACATTTTAGATACGAGCAAGCATGTTTATGGCAGACACAACTGAAAAATATCATTGATGCGTATACAGTAAAACAAAAAAATACCGCAGACGTATCGTTGTTACTGACATAACTGTATACTCACGATCCACCGTAGTCACTGAAACAGCAACTATAATCGGAACATTATCATCCACGTATATAATAGCACCAGAAATAGGAATTGGTGTTGCAGTTATAACCGGTGTTGCTGCTATTCTTAATATCATCGCAAAAAAGATATCCACGTGTGCTGCTGATAAATTACACGAATATACAACGTTGTTATCAGCAGCAACACAAGCACACGCCAAATTAACATTTCCGATATCATCAAGACTCAGTGATAGAATAATATCAGGTCAGGAATTCGCAGTAATGATTAAGGTTTACTATGAAGCAACTGGAAAACAACCCGATCGGCAGACGCCACCGACTTCGACAAAGACAGGTACCTAGATCCCTGATTTAATATTAATGTCGCAAAATCAATCCCTGATATTGCTAGAACAAATCGTCGCTAATACAACACCACCAACAACCACGATGACAACAGCGAGCTCAACCAAACCTGAGTTTGACGTTAACCTTCCAACGGCAATTCCAGCCAAGGAAATAGCTCTAGCACAATTGCAGGTATATTACAGCTGTCCAAATATTAAAGCAAAGTCAATCGGTGCGTTGCAAGCAAATAATTCATTGGTATTTGAGTATAAAAATAGGTCTGATGGAGACCCGATTGGTAAGTTGTTGGTATTCCTACGGGCAGTTATCAAATCGAACAGATCAATAGTGAATTCCAACGCATGATTAAATCTATCACAGGAAAAGTATCTAAGATCGCTATCACGGTTCATGAGCCAACGTTATCAACCGCTATTGAAATATCATCGCCTGTCTACAGCATAGATATATATCAGTCGTCGATCCGAACTGTGTTAGGATGGCCGGAAGTGCCACCGCAGGCACCTCCAGCATCAACGATCTGATTATGTTTCAGATAAACGAATATTCTTAAACCTTCCAGAGTATCGAAAAACTTTTCCATGGAAATATATGGAAAAACTCGAAATTATTGTTGACCTGGAGGACAAGCCAGTGGATGCTGAGAGTGCATATTTTACTGCGACTGATGGTACAAGACTTCCTAAATTATTGAGAACAACAGATTCCTATAACGACGATAGAAAACCACGTATCGACGAAAAATATATTATCTCATTCGTCGAAGATATTGTGACTGAGCACGAGAGTATACGCAGCAAACTGAGTCAGTTGTTTCAAAGTTACGTACGAGAATATCTCAAAGACGATCTAAAGCAACAAATCATTGCAACGGTACAGCATCTAAACCAGGTTGTATCCGACTTCAAGTATGCCAATCGGATTATTATTGAAACAGTGATTGCTACTAGTAATGAATTCATCGATCTTCCACCGGATAAGAATACAACGACAATTAAGCAGCTGTTTCTCAGACACTATGCGATTACAGAAGCAGAATTACCAACATTCATAATACCAGGATTCAACACCGATGAGTTGACCAAAACCGTCAGTGATATCATCGATGAATATTTTCCATGGAGAAAAATATCCCCTCCTCCGAGTATTCTAACCCATAACAATAATCCAGACGGCAGTGGTCGTCATGTATCACCAGATGTTGTTAATATCGCATCAACGATAGCAGTCAGTCTGGTGTGTGATGCGATCGATGGCAGTTATCAAGTAGATCTTGAAAAATCCAGGCAGGCGCAGCAGGGATATATCTTATATTCATTTACTCCTGAAGTACCACCTAGATTTTTGATTGTGTCAGTACCTGTTAATCCGGTTTATCTGAGATGTCATAATCCGCTGTTGTCACGGATACATTTTAGACTTACTGACCAGCACGTACACCTTCATGACTTAAGAGATGAATCTCTGACGATAAGTTTGTATGTGCGTTCGTAGAACGTCGAGATCCTGACACAGTCAGGGAGTAAAATAAAATTCCCGCCCGTGTATATCCCGGAATACTAAGGTTTCATTGGACCCATGGAACCTTACAATGATAATGAAAAAATAAATTATTTTGTGCTGTATTATATAATGTACCAACACACGAGAGTTTCTGTATACAACAAAACGGAACTCGAAAATGCCGTTAAAACAATCTTGACACTGCCCCACACAGAAAAATTTAGTGTTAATGCATTTGTTAGTGATTATGGCGATGAGAAATATTTGTTAACGCAGGAACAGTTAAATGAGTTGCAACGAGAACATGTTATTACAGCTGTATGTGATAGGGATCAAATTCTGAATTACGCACATTCTTGCCTTAAACGGTCCAAGTTACATTAGGTATGGTTTGCATTCGTCGGGGTAACTACCCAACAAAAAAAGATTTACCGACCAAAAAAAAAATACTATAAACGCCGCCGATAATAGTCAAAACGCGCGTTATTATTCGATGTCACAACTTTCACTTTCACTTTCACAATTCGATTGTTTACAATCGTACATAATTTTTTCAACTGTCTTACACGAGCACTCATAATCATTTTTGTTTCATATTCTTGAGACAGCTCTGATCTAATTTTCTCAATTGCCTGTGCAAGTGGAACGAATTTCCGGACGTTCGTATCATCATATACATAAACTAGCGATTTTTCATTGCCTGTAGGAGTAATTTAATAAACCTGTTTTCGGCTACTAGTGTGTATCTTCCTTCAGATTTTCGTTCTTGTAATATTTCAAAATCCTTTGTGATCTTTTTCCAGGATCAAGTTGATCAGAAAGTTCTATATCTTCGTCATGTAATTTTTTAATCGCAGAAATAATAGCATTAATATTTTCGGAATTCATTATATAATAAATATCTGTTTAAAATAAAACCAAAAATAGACAGTAATAGCGGTTTGTGGCTATTTCTCACTTACAGTGCTACCGTTCTTATATAGTTACCGATGCTACTGCTTCATGGTCATTATTTCTAGTGTCCCTCCAAGGACTCTCACTTACAGTGCTACCGTTCTCATATATTTTCCGATGCTACTGCTTCGCGATTTTTTGGTTATTGTTACACCCCTTGACTTTGTCAAGGTCATTGTGGTACTTCTTGGTTATTGTACCCCCTGGTGTTTTACACCCCTTGATTTTGTCAAGGACTTTGTCCCTGACTATGTCAGGGAACTCTCACTTACAGTGCTATCGTTCTCATATATTTATATTTACCGGTGCTACTGCTTCATGGTTAAGTCACTGTCTGGTTCACTCTTACTGTCTATTTTTTACCATGAGGTGGGGTCTCCTGTTTTCAACCTCATGGCGGAACGCTCTACGTTATGTACATGCAAGTAATTTGTACGATCAACAGAATTTTAAATTTTTGCACACCTATCCCCAAAATCAAACCACGGTAGTGCAAATCAGCACCCACCACATTTATTTAACATGGTGGGAAGGTCTGCATGAATTTTTACTTACCATTATATTTTTAATTTTGGGCTTGGAGCCCCAATTATTAAATGTGATTTATTGCAACCGTCGAAACATTTGTCAGTCACGAGATTGGAACACTACTTTCCACACGTTGAGAATTGAAAATCCACATCGCTACCGCTCGGCCACGGATCCTTATTACTATCATATGTTTCAAAAATTATTGTGAATTTACCTATACCTGGAAATCTAAAAATAGCATTTAGGGCGTGGCTTATGATTGTGAGCCGCAGCCGTCATAGAATATTACGCAGTTGATAACACGGATACAAGCGAGGCTACTGGATTGGTATTGCTTAATCTTTAAGCAGATCTGCCCGGAGTTATCTCCCTTCACCTGGACTGTTATACTGAAATATTATTTTTTGTTTGTATTTCTTTGAAAATGCTGATTTAGTTATAATAATTGCGATACGTTGTACCGAAGCCCGGCAAATATCAAAATGTTTGGCAGCTGCATATGTTGATTGAAATATTCTTTATCCGCCTGTCTCTGTATTTATAGATTTAACTGATCTTGCATGATTATCATTTTTTCCATTATTTTCACGTTCACAATTCTGACTCTGTGTAATAGCCTGAAGATTATTCAAAGAATTATCAAGCTTTTGGCCGTTAATATGATCAATCTAAAAACCATCTTCGATCAAACCAGTGTAACATTCATAAATAAATTTATCACAGATATACCTTTTTCCAAAAGTAAATCTGAGATAACCAGCATTATCAACCGAACCAACCAGTCTTTTTAGTCGACAGTTCCCAATCACACCAGCACGCGATGCCTCATAATTATTGATGATGGGATGCGTTACAAATTCATCGGCGTTATTTCTTTGCTCCATTTATATAGTATATATTATTTGCCTAAATTATTATTTTATTACTAGAAAAAATATGTAGGATGCTGCTAGGGTGAAAATCTAGCGAGATAGTCTCCAGAGATTTTTTTATAGGAGATTCAACGCCATCATTTTTGTATCATAATACCGTTTTAAAGCTCTGTATTTTCTGCCTCCACAGTCTACACACAACTGCGTTTCCCCTATGACTCCCTTGTTACATTTCAAACATGGTTTTGGTCCTAGACTCTCTCGTCGAACACTCTGCATTTGATATCCAGAGAAATGAATACACAAGCCTTATTACAAGGAGTTGTAGATCCAATCATCAGCCACTTGCAACTATTCTTTGCTTGAATCATTGTATATTATAAATTAAAGTTTAATTTAAATATATATTTGCCATAATTATATAACGGAAGAATTTATAAGATTATCTGCGATCAGGCCTTCTCAAGCTAGATTCGATCTTGACAGAATAACCCCTGACTTGCCTAGGCGAGCTCTGGTTGATTTTGATTTGACGAATAAGACTCTAATCAATCGTATCCGTGAACCCAAGAGAGAGTTTCGAAAAGATGGTGCGTTTCATGTTTGGTCAACATTAAGAATTAGGCAAGACGATAGCCCCCAGATTGATGCTACAATGAAAGACCAAGCTGGATAAGTATTGATTATCTCGACATTGAACAAAGATACCATTTTAGAATAAAATTTATCGTAGGTAGACGCCGCCGACGTAACCGGGATCATCAGTGACAAACGTGATCATGTTCGAGAACCACACCGCGCTGGGGATGTTGTCACGT
Organism: Megalonaias nervosa; assembly: GCA_016617855.1. Classification (NCBI taxonomy): domain Eukaryota; kingdom Metazoa; phylum Mollusca; class Bivalvia; order Unionida; family Unionidae; genus Megalonaias; species Megalonaias nervosa. The sequence continues at coordinate 11,763 of JAECUM010045322.1, forward strand.
TAAGCAAAAATTCCAAACTAGGAAAACTGACTGGTATGGACAAACCATATTATGAACGAGCATATCCTGTGACGGCGGTTATTTATGCGATATACCCGCTGAATGATAAGCCTAGCGTTGATGATCTTCGACCAATGAAAATTTCGACCTTGAATTGTGTTGCTGAAAGAGTAATAGAACATTTCATAATCGCGATACGTGGAAATGGTTTAACGGATCTGAGACGCAAAACAATAAATGAAAGGGCCTAGCGCGTTAAAGAAAATGGAGCTACGATCAGAGACGTTGCTGAGTTGGAAAAGAAATTAAGATTTCCAATAAGAGTGAAGACGCTAACGAGCGAGATTTTGTAAGAATCAAAATATAAATCAAATGGATCTTCGATAGAGATCGTTGATCATAATGCTCATACGTGGACGTCGGATGTAACATTATTTGCACGAACTCGAACTGTTAAATTTTATGACGGTGATATGTTCGATTTTATCAGAAATGTCAGTTAGAGTGACCCTGTATCCGTGAGGTTGTTTCAAAGTTTCGAATGTAGAAATTGTGATCAGTTTGTAGGGCACAATGGAGATATTTATCGTACAGAATCTCTTCATGGCGAGATGACAGAGATTGCGTTGAAATACACGAATGATACTGGTGTTATTGAGCGATTACTCAGTAATTGCTTCACCGTTCCGTCAGTTGCTACTCACTTTGCTCAGGAGGAAAACTCATGGAGGCCAACACGGATGGAATTTTAAGAAGATATACAACGCACTCGTGTCGAATACGGACACGGCGGATTGTGGAATACTAAATACGATGATAAGGATGTTATCTCAGTTGATATGGTTGCATATTATCCTGGAAGTTTTCTTGGAATGGAAGAGTGTGCTAAATATTTTAAAAGATTTGGACATCCAACACACGAAATGACTCAAGTTGCGATAAATGGACCCTTGCCCGATTTTGACTTAACTGGATTTGCATTATTGAGTCATTCGAGTTTGCATCTAAAAATCTTCATCCGGTTGTCTCTGGTTTGGTAATCATTTTAATATATGTGGTTGGGCTCCAATAGTTTTATTACGATATATGCTTGATGCAAAAATATTGATATCGTAAACCGTGAGTGAAGCAATAATATCTTAGCGTTCACAAAAACATGTCTGGCTACCAAAACCCCCTGACGATGTCAGGGGTTACAGGGGCGACGATGTCAGGGCTGACGAAGATGTCAATTACAATATCAGAGACAATGAAATTAAACTTGCAAAAGATCTTGGCAGAAAAATAATTGGGAAATTTACACAGGGAGGATCATATGATCATAAACGATATTGTACAAGATTAATTATGGACGATGCTGAACTCGACTTCATAATTGCTGATACAACAGAAAAAATATATGTGTGAATCGAAATAATGTTAACATATCAGATGCAACCAAATTAGGAACAATTGTGAGCTACATTGATGGTAACTCACCACAGTTTACTCATTTAAGATCTTCGATGTTAGAGTATGTTTCGATAAACTTATTATCGATGATTAACAGATTTCTGATACCGCGGTTAGAGTTGCCACAGATTCATTTTATATCAATAAACAATAAGCAAAATTGTTAAATGAATTACGGATCGGAGTTGATGCACCATGGGGCGAATGGAGAATATAATGAGAAAAAAAATACTCAGTTATTCTGCATCTGCTGATTATAGATCCCCAGAAGGATCTGGGAAAATATATTATAAAAATAGTCGAATATCACAACCATCATCAGTATCATCGGTATATGATCCTGTGGCCAGACATAAAACCGTTTATCTCAACAGACCTGGCGGATCTGATAAAACAACACACGTGATTGAATTATTTCGAAATCTTGACATGATTGTACAAACTCCGACTCACCGACTCGCCAGAGAGATGAAAGAAAGAGGAGTTAAGTCTCATACTTATCACAGTTTCTTTCGATGAAAGGGAGATGCATGGACACCTGAACGAATTGGTGAGAAATATATTCCTAAGATCATTATCTGGAATGAGATATGCACGGTATCCGTTGACGTATTAAAAATGTTTCTTGATTGGTTATTGAATACTGCTATTATCATGTGTGGTGATCATAGTCAACCACCACCTTTTGTCGGTGAATCGCCACATCGCTGGTTAAAAGAATTCGTAGATTATTATGAGGAAATACTTCATGATCATAGAGCTATTGATGAATCTCTGATAGAATTCACAAAAGTTAATCGGACTGCAGCCAGATACGATTTAATATGAGATAATGAGTAAGGTAATTTCAGAAACAACAAAGGACGATTTTTGGAATTTGTGGAGACCTGCTGATTTGATAGTTGCAAGTCGGAAGATAATTCGTGATTCACTTCAGCAGCAATTATTTCTGTTACATCAACAGAAATTCTCAGATCTACCTGTGCCATTGTGTTATCGCCCAGCAGATACACGTAAACAAAATATTGATATTGAAATTCCAGGACCCTTGACAAAGCCAAGGAAGAAACAAACGCTCGATCTTAATGATGTTGTTGTTCCTGTTAATGTTGTTGAGAGCGCGTTAACAATGGACAAAACTCCATGGACTCTAGGATATGTTATAACTATTCATTCATCACAGGGATTAACTATTTCGGATACTAATATTTGGATTGTCGATGATCGTATCGAATGGTCAAATTTAGTTTATCTAGCAGCATCTTGAGTCAGAATAATAGATCAGCTACGGATGGTTATTATAGACTGCACAATAAATAATAATCAAACTCAGGAAATCAATGCATTGTTGTTAAACAATATAGTAAGGAAAAAATTAGCTGATTATCAGCGATGCGACAAAAACAATAAGCGCGACTTCGATCTTGATATTAAATTTATCGTGACACTGAAACAAAGACAAAATAATCACTGTCTTTGCTATAATAGAGTAATGTTGTGGCAGTATTCTCCTAATGACCCAAGACAATTTACCGTGGATAGAATTAATAGTAGTCTCGGCCATACACGTGAAAATGAGATGCTGACCTGTCTTGAGTGTAATCGACATCAAGGAGCAAGTGCTTTATTGCTAACGAATAACCCTTCACAAAAGTGAAGGTGGTGGTAATTGTGTACCTTCAGGAATTCCTTGTAATTGTTCACGTACAACTCCAAGTTGAGGAGCAGTTGCATCTAGTTTTTAGATTGCAGGTCTACCGGTGGATCTTACCACGCTGGAAATTTTATGTGTGGTTACAATCCAGACTGGGTCAGTCGCTCTTTTTTTACCCCCTTCAGGCTCCACCGACTCATATAAATACCTGACAGTCACATTACCTAGTACTGGTTGTTTTGAGAAAGAGTCAAGTTGGATATCACTAGCATGTGTTTCTTCGAGATTGCATTGATGGGCTTCATAGAAATCCCACGAGTAATTTGATTATTTAACACAGCTCTCACACTTGGTCTCTTGTCCGCCTGAACTTTGTTCAAGAATATTTCTTGCGCATACTGATATCCAAACAATCGCTCAGCAAGTATTCGATTAAATCGCTCGCGATGAATTGCGGTGTGCCCTCGTCTGATTTGACATTATGTTGTTGCATCAGAGATGTTACTGCACCAAGAAATTCTTTGCCAGGATCAACCTGTAGTAGCTGTGGCTATCGCAGGCCGCCACGTTAATAAATTTGTTCAAACTCAGATGCAACTTCAGTTGCTGTCTTTGTTGATAGTGGTTCTGCTTCTTTATACCTACTGGCAACGTCAACGATAGTCAACGCGTATTTGTATGTGCGCGATTGACGTCTACCAGTTTTAATAGTATCATGTGGTTAAAACAAAATATCTGCCTGATGAGCTTCATTGGGAGTGCTCACATCAAAATGTGCGTACTGAATTTTTTTTAGGTGGTGGTAGATAAATTTGCCATATTGCCTGTCGTCCTAACCAATTTGCAGCACCAGAACGTGCGACACAGGCTGTAACAGCAAGTTTACTAATCGCTGCTCTACCCCTCCAATATCATCTTGGGCTATAATAAATTGACTCCATATAATAGTTATCTATTAATTACCAGCCCCTATCACTAGTTTACCTTTCATCGCAGATCTTATCAAAAACCTAGCAAGCGATTCTCTGAGATATTTATTTTTTTTTACAGATTTTAGCGTGTGAATCAACTTCACATATGCAATATGTCGTTGTTGTAGATCTGGATTTTTATACGCGACATCATGAACGTGGCACGCTTGATCAATCGCAATTACTGGATACTCTCCAGGTCTTGGTTTATCTTTATCGTCAAGTCGGATATCAAGTCGGGTTCCAGGACCACAACAATTATATCCAGGAAGATGCTTCTGACCAAGATAGTTAGCCAATAGAGACCCTGGTAATTTTTCCCGTGAAGCAGCGATAAATCCGCTGTTGCATGAGAGATAAATTTGTAAAATTTTTTACCACATTTTACACACTTGCCTGTAAGTGCACGCTTTTTATTCCTCGTTGTCATTGTTTTTAATCCACTGGTGGGGTGGGTGCTCTGCATCGAACACAATATAAATCCATATAATTATTATATATTCCTACAGCATGAATATCATTGATTTCTCAGCAACACGAAAGCAAGAGCCAAACAAGCATCATGCAGAGCTACCAAATTCTATCAGAGCAATTATCATAGTTCCCTCTGGGTCTGGTAAGACGCAATTGTTACTTAACTTGATAATGAGATGGCTCAAGTGGGATAAGTTCTATTTAGTGGCACCATCTGCAGATGATGCTACTATGTGCTTAAAGATTTTAATGAAAGTGCAAAATTGTTGGACTAGAATGGCAATGCTATTATTGATTTTATCACCGACATCAACGATGCGCCGTTGGTTGATGATCTTAACGGGGGCATCAACCATCTCGTAGTATACGATGATGTGATGCTAGACAAACAATCAAATCCAGTTCGGACATTTTCCCGAGGCAGACACAAAACACCGATATTATATATGTTACTCAGCGATATGTGCAAATACCTAAAGTGATCAGAGATAACTGCAATCTTCTGGTTGCCTTTAATGGTGTTGATATCCACACACTAAGAAACATCCACCAAATTTGGTGTTCAGGGGATATGGAGATGGTTAAATTTAAAAACTTCTTCTCAAAAGCGCAAGCGATTCCTCATGGATTTATCACGATAAATTTATATGATTCTTGGTCGCGATATCGCATAGGTCTCGATAAAATGTTTGATTGAGAGAAGCAGCAGGGAGGGTAACGACCAACAGTGAATGTCCTGGTGTTTTACACCAGGGGTCAGTAAACGAGGACACATAAAAATTTTCCACGCAAACATCAAGAGAAAAGCAAAAATGCGCTAACCTTGTAGAGGCTTTATTTTAGTGCATCCCGGTTAGAAGTCTCTATTTAGAATTATTGACGCTTGTCTGTTCATTTTCGTAGGAAGGTTTATTTTCAAAAACGGACTTCTCTAAAAGATGTCGGATTCACCCTCCCTGTCGCTCCCTGCTTTCAATGTGACGTCGCGGTGCGCGACATTCAATCCGGTTTATAATTGATCACACCTTTAGGTTAACCTCGTTGAAAATTATCCTTATGATTTAGCATTGATTTTGACGTACGTATTTCTGTGGCATATAAAAGAATGACCTTCCAAAGGAATACGGATGCATGAGGATCCATATGGAGTGAATAATTGTCATTTTGAGGTATGTGCAATAAAATTCTAACAAATGACACCCATAACTGAAATAGTGGGTTCTGAAAGCCCATATGACCTGTACTATAACTTTTACTATAATCACTATTATTGCCCAAGTTGTCCACCTTATCCATGATGCGGCCTTGGTCACGAAATCAACGTAAAAGAGAAAGATATTTTTAAAAAATGCGTAGGAAGAATAGCAAACAAAATAGATATAAAAAGAATTTCGGGTTGATTTATATCAGCCGATTCCACTTTCCTGCACCTCCTTCACTAAGGTTTCCATTCTTCCCTCGTTCCCACTCCGCATATGCACAGAGAGAGAGAGAGAGAGAGAGAGAGAGAGAGAGAGAGAGAGAGAGAGAGAGAGAGAGAGAGAGAAACATACGCAGAAACATGAATAGTCTAATTCTCTCCATCATATGCGCATAGAAGGGTGATAACTCCAGAGGAGATAAAACTCCATGGGAATTCCAACCGAGTCAGTTCATTTATAGATGCATAGTAAATATGTGGACTCGTGTAACAAGATAACCGGGTTGGATTTCGGATTTATAACAGAACACTTTTGATGGTGATACAAATACAATGTTTATTGATGAATGACTTGAATGAGAAAAGAATTATGATTAATACGTGCGTGTATAAGATCCAAATATTGAACAAAATTAACACAATCCCCACGAACCTAATAATGCAACATAAATGTGAATACAAATAAATGATCGTACACAGTAAAAAGACAAAGGTTAATGATTTACAGTAAATTCACACGACGAAAAGAATGATGTGTTTTACTCAAATTGTAAACATGGTGTATTTTACTCATATAGTAAAATGTATTCACTCAGATAGTTAAAAATGAGGTACTTTACTCAAATAGTAAAATGATGAAAATAAAAGGGACAGATATCATACACAATATCTTTACAGTCCCCAAAACACTGGGTATAACAAACCCTAAAATTAGCCCACGGCTAAAAGATTATATGCATGGAGTAACAAAAACACACTTGGCTACCGGTCAGACTGGTCAATCAAGCAGTCAGCATTTCATGTAGTCACCGACCACCATTCAATTCCTTGGTCAATCAAACAATCAGCGCCCACCAATTCGGTCTACAACGCCCGATCACCTGTTACTCGACCAGCAACACTTTCGCTCAGCTCTACGGCTGCTATGGTTCAGCTTTACAGCTGCTATGGTCAACTTCTATGGTTCGCTCAACAGCTGGTACCTCGTCGACTCTGATCAGCTGAAAATACATCTAACACCGTGTACTATGCATGACACGGGCATATACGATAACATGTAATGACGTTATATACGGTAAGCCATACAAATTACATTATCGACACAATATTACAAAGCAATAAACAGGTTCAGAAGTGAACCTACCCGTGTCCGATAAGAATCCTACAGTACTAAACGTTTCTTAAAAATGCAACTTTGTATTGCTAATATAAATCTCTGGCTAAATCACAAACAAGAATAGAAAATATTTGCATTATATTACGTAAGCCGAAGCTACATAGAAAATATACAAAAATAAACGTGGTACAGTGTAGTACAATAGTTATAACTTATAATATACATAAGAAATTAATAAATAACTCACATACCTCTACAGCTGAAGATGTGCAAGTCCTTAAGTAGACTGCTCACTGACAAGACATTCCGTAATGTAAAGATATTAGTCTTGCGGTGAGGCATTTATACACAGACGATGCAACCCTACATCATCTGTGAGCTGGAAATATTCGGGTCTTCCCTTCGAAAGCCGTTCGCACGTGCGGCATAGGATGAACCGAACTCACTGTTTCGAAATATTGTACAATACACATAAATCACCCTCGGGCATCGTTGTACACAAAACTCGAAACCCGAATACATGTATTTAATAAATAAAGGGATTTATACCATTCTGTGACAACTGGTTAATCAAATAACCTCAGAAATGTTGGATCTAAAATGGAGATAATACCGTTCTACGTCATCTAAATTTAGACGATTGATACTACGTTCAATGAAGGATGAGCATCCAATAGATAACGAGGTGCTTAGACTCAAACCTGGTAAATAAAAAGTTGAGTAGTCTATCACGTTACATAATTATATGTCTGGTTTCCAAAATCTCGAAATCAATATTTATATAAAAATGATTTTTAAATGTGTCTTTTAAAGGATTTATATTTTGAATAGCTATACATATTGAACATTGCAGTATTGCACCAAGTATAACCTATTTTCGCGTCTCAAACTGTCATTTTATTGCATTTGTTTTTTAATTTTAAATTGTTTATCTTCATTTGACCGTTCCACTATATTTTGACTTGTT